>QTSX02000155.1:0-207097 GCA_014839935.2 Entomophthora muscae
TCTCAGAAAGGCTCTGTTTCCAATACACAAGGATTTACAATTTGCAGGTGTTTTGATCTCAGGATGTTAATTAACATTTCTAGGTCTCCTTAATCCGCTAGATTCACCACACCATCTTCGTGCTACTGAAGCTAGTAGATATAGAGAAGGGATTGTTATGAAGAAGCCCATCAAAGCTGGTCAGGGTTCTTTTGTTTCATGTGGTCTCCGAAAGGTTAGGATCTCTTTCTTTATGTTTTTTACCACGGATAGCTATCCTGTAAATTTTATCTTTGATTAACAACAGCTTGTCCTTTGGGAATCACCCATTTTGTGTTTAATGCTACTTCTTTAACTCGTCTTTTAGGACGTGGCTATAGATAAATGCCTTAAACCCGGAACAAGAGTAACAGTTGAGCTAAACGAAGGGGAATGGGATGGTAAATCAATTAATTTTTTGACTCTGATCTTTCCAGCACAGCAAGTTAAAAGAGCCCATCTCTTCGGAAAAGTGGTTTCTCCTCGTCGCCCTCGAGAAGCCCATGGGATTTATTGGGGCTATCAAGTCAGATTGGCAACCAGTTTATCAAAAGTCTTTGACGAGTGTCCCTATAAGGTACAAAACACTAAGACTTGAGGCTTATTTAAAGGGGGGATATGATCTTAAAATAGGAACTTCTGAGCGAGGGAAATCAATCGACACTGCTTCTTCGGAAATTCCTCAGTTCAAGTAACTACTATTCACTCATTTCAACTTAGATATATTCGTTTTTAGTCATCTCCTTCTTGTTCTTGGAGGCGTTCAAGGAATCGAAGCTGCAGTTGACGCTGACCAATCACTAGACCTTTCTGCCGAGGAGTCCTCGTCTCTTTTTGACTTTTGGTTGAACACTTGTCCAAACCAGGGCAGTCGCACAATTAGGACTGAGGTAATTTTAATCTTTACTGCCTTGTTTTGCTTAAATATTTATAGGAGGCTCTCCTAGTTACTATGTCAGCTCTTCGCCCTACAATTTTAGCCAAAGGGATTTTATGAGTGACCTTATCAAAGTGCGCTTTCTGACCAGCTATCTTAGCATCATAGAGGTATCAGTTAAATAATGATTAGGTATATTTCTTTTCCTTGAAGACATCAAATGTTGCGCTTTTTAAATTTAATTTTAATAGATTTTCTTTATATAATTCCTTTAAGGAATATTTCACACTGTTGGAATGAGATTCTTGATTGCTAAGTCATAACATAGTATTCTGTTACCAAAGTTTAATTATCACTGTTATGAAAAAGTTCACAGGCACTAGTATGACCAATTTATCTTAACTGATTTTTGAGCAATCAAAATTCATGAATGTGAACAAGGTCATACAAGTTTTTTGCCCAAGTAGCTATGGAATATTACGCTTAAAGTATAACAATGCCAAAGTTAGGTTTTGAAATTTTGAATAAAAATTATTTTACTCAAAGCAAGACCTGTATAACTCAGCAAAACTAAAATGATCAATAAAATAGATTGTCGACCAAATGTTACATAAGTATGCTAACATGTTTTTTGCAAAATAAATCCAAGTACATTTAAGCAGCAATTTAGATATACTTCCAACTTATCAACTCTCATCTGTACATGGGCCCAACAGTATCCTGGATAATAAAAATGTTGAATCGAAAGTAAATTTTACTTAAAGGACATGCAAAAAGTAAACCATATATCCCAAAGACCCAGTTTAATCACATGTATACAGTAGTTTCCAAAGCTATGTTGCTAAGCAAAAGCAACTTTTACCTATTACAGTTGATCAGGCCTATAAATATATAAACTATCTTTAATAAAGTTAAACATCTCCAGCTACAGCATAAAGCTTACCAGTGACAAGTTTGAGTTTTAAAATTAAAAATGTGTTGCTACTGAACCTATGTGAGGTTCAGTAAGAGAAAAAATGGATGAGGACAGCATAAAATATACCTAAAAGTGAGATTGGATAAAAAATTTATTGTTTGCAAGGCTATGATCTATATTATCACTAATAACCCCAGGACCACAAGTAGGGCTGTGACAGATTGTTCATGGAGGCTGCCTTCAAAGCAAGCAGCCTTCCGGAATAAATCCGGGCTCAATTTCAATAGATCTGGGCAGCATATAATTTTATTGAAATTGAAACCTGGCCCAGCAATAAGCTGCAATGTAAAAATCTGCTTTAAGTTTGATCCTGTCAAAACTGCAGGGTCAGCCCCCCAGCAAAGCTTTGCACAAACGACCCCCTGGCCCTCAAATCAACTATCCTGGTAAACATAGCCAAAAGCAGAAGTCAACTTGATTTACCAAACAAGGAAACTCAAACCAACAATAATCCAAACCCCAAGGGGCAAACTCAATTTAGCGCTTAACTCATTAGTAGGGTCAAGCTACCCCCTACCCATGCAAATGATTGATCAGCAGATATCTTGTTCTTAAAGGATTCACTCAAACTATATAATCTCCCATAATCCAACAAAAACATCATCTAGTTTCTAAATATTCTCCCTGTAACTCTGCTAATACAGCATTTACAACAATTCTAAAAAATGGGTAGCATCAGATCCTCTTAAATTGCATTTTTAAAAGCTAATAGTATCAAAAATGCAGGAAAACTCTCTAGCCAGGTTTCAAGTAAAAATACCCATAAATTGACTCATACCACAAAAAGGCCCAAAGTCAATACATACCAAACTGAGTTCTACAACTGAGACATCACAGCTGATATGTTCCTTATATGGGGTGCAAATCAATTTTCAAGAATCACACCTCATACACTAGGAACATCCATCTACCCCTGATGCCACTAAAAACACTATATAATATATTTCTTCTAAAATGACAACACTATCTGTTAAAATACTGCTTCTCCTTGTTATATAACTCTGCTTAAGAATTGCAGTTACAAAATTACTCCAGATAGAACTAGTAAAACAAAACCTCTGGGCTGTTGTCTATATTATTTTTAGTCAAATATTTAACAGTTCCATGCTTAAATATTCTAATGGTGATTATCCCAATATAGATATTTCTTTGGCTGCCATCTGCTGTATATTGGTTGAAAAATGCAAATGGTCAAGGCAATCAATGGATAATCCTGATAATGCTATAAGAAGAGTTGTACTTGAAGTTCTTCCGGATCCAAAAGAATTGTTGATTGGACTAAAACACAATGTAAAGTATTCCAGCTGAGCTATTACATCAACTATGGATTGGGTTTGGAGACTTTTGTCTATTGTAAAAACAGGTGGTTGCATAGCAGTTGAATGGCATGGATATCACACATTCCCTTTCTGTATCAGATTGTATGGATCAACAAATAAGAAAACTCTATGGCAGCAAGTCACCCAGGATCTTTGAACATTATAATGTATTTCCTTTGTTGTGCTAGTGCTAATAGCACCTCTGAATCCAATGTGAAGCTTGATTAGTATTTAAATTCACTCCTTTTTCTCAATAAAAAATTTACTTTTACTTACTTGATATTTTCTTAACCTAATCTTAGTTGTTACCTCTAGTTAAGAAGTTAAAGGCTTAGGGTTTATTTATCAGTAGTATCAACTTTGTGATTGGGCCACAGCTATACTCTATCAAGCAAGCACTCATGTTGATACTAAAGATATCAGCAAGACCAACTAATGGCACCATCTAATCTCTTTTGAACACAATTTTCAATGTAATTTTCTTAGTATTCCATAACTATGTATCTTCTTTTGTTACACAAGATAAATTCTAGAAGGGGCTTCTTAAATCCTTGCTGAAAAAGTCCCCAACTTTTTTATTTAAAAAACCTAAATCCCAATGTTTTACATGCTTTAATATATAATTTTTTTCCCTATACATGCAAGATCTTAAAGGTCCTGAAAATCACTTAAACTCTCATTGGCCCATCAAATAGCAGAGCAAAAAAAGTGATGGGCTGACTCTAACAAGGGAAAAACTTTAGATCTGAATTAGAAATAGAGGTAGGAAGGATAAATGAAAAAAATTCCTTTAATAAAATATGTGGTCAAAAGAAGAAGAATTCTCAACTAGTAGGCTGCTAAAAATACAGCAAATGAAATATCTAATCTGAAGATCTTTATAACAAGGTTTAAGAGGCTTCTAACCAGGATTGAGGAAAAGTAACATATTTACTCAAAAGACTCTAAATTTCTTGCCAGCAGCGAGGACTTCATTATTAAAGATGATAAAAAGAGTATCAAAAAATAAAATAAAAACTATAGAGGAATTCATTTAATTAATTAAAAGGTAATTCATATTAACCTTTTTTTAAAAAGTTTTAATTTATTGCCAAAGTAGTGAATTTATAATATAAAAACTTTTATTTTGATGATCATCCTCATCCTCTTTACCAAAAAAGTAGTTGATTAATATGGCAATCAGACACACTATTAATCCACTATCACATGATCCATTAATAATAGTAGGATCAAGACAAAATAACTTTAGCTTTAAAGCCAAAGCTGTTTTTTAATAAAAACATTATTATCTTATTTCCTTCTAGCTTCCTCTATATAGGTTGCCTTGTTGTCACTAATAGAACCTCATTTTAGATCACACTCAAATAAAATGCCAGCCCCAGATAGACCTCTCACCATCACATAGATCTTCAAGAAGTTCACATCTACAGATACCCAGAAAGATAATATATGGCCTCACAACATTGATTGTCAGGGATCCAGTCTTGGGCAGCCAGCCCGTCGTTTTCAGGGGCAACCCAGGCCAGGTTTTTTGCGGGCAATGCCTACCACAAGAGGGGAGCTAACTTTAAAAGGTAGGAGACCAACCTACCCACCCAAGACCACAGGCCGGTAGCTGGGATTATAGTGTCAATCACCCCTGTGAGGGTGATGTACACAATCCCAAACAGTTTACCAGAGTGGTTGGCTGGGAGGTTGTGTGAGGAAGCGGGCATAGGTTTTGGGGTCACGGGCGGTTCCATGGACAGGTCGTAAGCAGGCAGATAGTTGAATTTCCCTCTGAACAACTTGGGTGTTGAAAATATCCACAGGCCTTGTTGGTTGTATCTAATTGCAGATTGAATGCGGGCCAAAGGATCAAGTTCAAGTATCTTTTCTGGGGTGTATTCCTTGTATTCAGACTTCAGAGGGTAGTCAGTAAAGTGGACAGGTCCAAAGGGTACACCAGGAGGACAGAAAACAGCGGGCCATGGGGCAGGTGGGCCAGGAGATCTTGAACTGAATTGGTAGACAGCAAATACAAAATAAGGCAATAGCTGTATGAGCCAAATTAACATAACTGTTATTCAAAAATGGCAATAAGTTTGGAGCACGGGGTCTTTGGGTCTATATAGTACCCCACCTCTAAACTTAACATTTTCCATGGGGGGGTTCATCAAGGCATCAGGAAGGGCAGGACCGGGGGAACTGGGTGCTTGGGTCCAAAGGTGGCAAAATGGCACTCAGCCCAGGAGTTCTTTCATTGGTCAAGAATCTCAATTTGGCTACCTGATTATCTTGCTTTAGTGTCATGGTCATGGGACCAGGCCGCGGGCCCGTGCCTCTTTCCTGGTTTGGCTCTTGATTGATTGCTGGTGTAGACTTCAAGTTTATGAAGCTAATAGTTGCCAAATTAGTACCTCCATTAAGCGCTGTGATTAATCCTCCATTTGGTGTGATGATTTCTTTGGTTTGACTCTTTTTACCGCATGGGTCAACCTTCTCAAATTCAGCTTGTGGGGACTCAATCCCAGAAAAACGCGGGTGGGCGGTCCACAAGCCTGGCAACCCAAAGGAATCCAGGATCAGGGTTTGATTCCTGCTCCTGGGCCCGGTTTTCCAGAAAGGAAGAATTGTCAATCCTGACATTGATGGGAACATTCTTCAGGGCACACCATGCTTGAAGTACATTGTCAAGATTTTGGGGTCTTGAGGTATTGTTTGTATTAGAGGACATTGTATTATATATGTTGATAGCAGACTGTATGACAGCAGTCTGTAGCTACCAATTGGGTCTTGGGATATAGCTACGGCTTGGCGGAGTCCTAAGGCCGCAGGAAAAGAAACACAGTTCTGCAGATAGACGGCAACACACTCTATCTGGATACAACTGACTACTAGGCGTTGGCTAGTAGTGATACTATACTTAGAGATCTTCAATCTCTAAGCCAAGGGTGATATTTTTTCTGCTCAATCTCTAGTTAGGAGAGCACTTTATATAGGGTGGATAGGCCCTCTTGCCAGATAGTTATCTGATGCATCTAGCTCTTAATAGTCAGTCTATCTGTTCCCCAGACTGCTAGTTTCAGCCCCCAGATCTAGGCAGCCATGCCGGTCTGGCATGGGACTTCAATAGATTACCGGACCTCAGCTTACTTCACCAGCGTGTTGGCGGCATCTTGTTTCCTGTTTATGCATGTGCAAGTTTAGTTACCCTGTCTTTGGGTTTTTGCATCATGAATTATTCTTCTGAATGGCCTTCTATATCAGTCATAGAATTTGAGGTATCTGGAGGTGCAAATGTTTGGTGTAAACCAACTTGCATTAATATTCTTGAAAGCTTCATCTTATTGGCTATTAACTGTTCTGTGATCATGGCCTTTTTCAGATCAGGATCAATCTTCAGGTTATCATCAGTGTATCAATTGGCCGAATACAAGGGATAGGATAAGTTGATGTTTTTACAATCAAGCCAGATAAATGGCAATTGACCATCTAAACAATCAACAAAGGGGAATAATGGTCAAGTTTATTACATTATTCCAAAGGCTTGACATACATGTTATACCCAAAGTATGTGTCAAAATCATTCAGCACAGCTGTAACATGAACTATAGCACTGCACATCTCATTATTGAACCCAATTTTGCCCAAGTAATCTGTCATTGTCAAATTCTTTGATAAAAACAAATAAAATTTCTAAACTGGCTCAACCACATGGCATTCAAACTTTGCACTATTCACATTCCCCATGAATTTTAGACCCAGGAAGCCAGCAAATGTCTCTTTTAAGCTGCTGCCACCCAGTTTACCACTTGGGTATGCTTGTAAACTGATGCTCAGCTCAACAACTAGGACAATTTCAGAGCAGACATCACCAATAACTTTTTCATCACTGAATCTCTCCAGAATATTGCAATATAACTTAGCAACCTTCCTTAAAAGACAGTCATTGTTGCATATTACAATGAATTTGAAGAGATCAGACATAAAATCCCAAATACAGTACAAACTAACAATTTTCAGGCCTGCACATCCTTCATCAATTATATATAACCTTTATTTGCTGCACTTGTCTTCCCCAAGGCAAAAAAATTCCAGGAAAGCACTAATTTCTGTAGCAAAACATGTTGAAAAGTGCGCCAATATGGAATATGCATCAAATATGAAAAATAAAAAACAGCAATTTATGTAATTCCAATCATGGCAGCAAACCTAATGTCTCAAACAACTACAATGTTAGATATAATAACAGCAACAAGAACCATAAAAAAAATAACAAAAATAACTGCTCCTGTCCCAAGAAAGCAGGCAGTGAAGAGGTTAACAACATTTTTACTGCCACTTTCTACAACTCTTAACACAGCTTTATGGCATAAAAGACATCTAAATTTAAAAAAGGGAGAAGAGAAAAAAGAAAAAGCCTAATTTATCATGTATCCCCTTAACCTGATAATAAAGCAAATATTTAATGATAACATGTAATTTTAGACATTCCATATATCCAAAATTTATCATATTTATTAACCCCAAATAAGGATTGTTCATAACTTATTTTCTACCCAGCACCTGAAAATCTCATTTCAATAAATATTAGTTTAATTAAGTTCTCAACACACCAATAAAATAAAAAATTACACCAAATATAAAATCTGGCAAAAATCAGCATTTTGACTGTCTGCATGTCAACCATTTGTCAACACACAGACAGTCAACTTTAATCTGGCACTTAGGCCAAAGCCAACTAGAAAATTGCAAAATAAACCAATTTTTATATTGTATCATATACTGTAGATTCAGAACCTAAAGGTAAAAATGCGGGATTTTTAAATTCTTTTGTGTGAACTCATCAACTTGCTGGAATATCTTTCATCCTTTTATGTAAATAAGTAAGTTGTCCTGGGATGAAAATTATACATTAAGTTAGTGAGTTCACACAAAAAAATTTGACAATCCCGCATTTTTACCTTTAGGTTCTGAATCTACAGTAGTCAGAATTGATAATCAATGAGAAAACAAAGCCAATGTTGACATAAATTAAGAATAGGCTGAATTTTTATTACAAAATAAGAAGTAAACTACTATGAAAAATGCCAAATTATTATAATAACAATTTAAGTCCAACTTCAATAATGAATCTTGTTGTGAATTAAAATTTACTAGGGGTTACAATTGGCCTAGTGAATAGTGGTTCACATAATAACTCATGAAAAAGCCTTAGCTTTTGCTTTTGACTTGATGAGTTCTCTTTACCCAAATATAGGTCAACATCAATAACTGAGCCTTCTGGATCCCTACCTGCCTCTTGCCACTTGGGGTACCTCCACTTAGGCTATTAGGATTGAACATTTGGGTATAAATTAAAATGTACTTTCCTCCAATAAAATAAGTTCATTTTTGTCATTAATTTTGACACTAAATCTTTGGTGCTCATCTTCCATTTACTAGGAAGATATCTATTAATTATACCCAGATCAAATGGTCTTAAACCCAGAACCACAAGTCTTCTGTATTTAAGACTTTTGTCTGAGTTCTTTATTATGTCAAATAGTAAAGCACAACTTGACAAATCTACACAATGTTGACATAAATTAACAGTTTCTTATATATCTTAATAAAAATACACATAATCTGGAACATCTTTACTTATAATATTTTTTTATATTTATATTTGGCCCTTTGTTTTGGGCAAGTTCCTTAGGTCAAAGTTCCTAAGGTCAAAAGTGCAAAAATTAAAAATGGGACCCCCCAAAAGCCAAAAATTGAAACACTATGTAGGGTGCAAAAATTGAAAATATCAAAAATCAAAGTGCAAAAATTGATATTCTGGAGGTTAACTTTGAAGCCAAAAAATACTGTTCTTAATATAAAAAATATAACTTAAAATCTTTAATAGAACAAAGAGACCCCAAGAAGTTTTTTGCAATAAAGCTATATGCTAGATAATAAAATTATGATTAAATTTGATGATTTTTAAAGAAAAGTTATTTTAGTCTCAAAAGCAAAATTAGACTAGAAATTATATGTAACTGTATTCAATTGAATATAAAATATGAGACTACACAAAAAACTTTTGTGTAAACTATAGTTTTAATAAAAAACTTTAATTTCATTTTCAGCTTATGTAAAGCTATAACAATACTTCAGTATAAGCAAAATAATGGATTTTTCCTAAAAGATACAAGCATATGATTTTATGTGTTTTAGTTTATTAGTGATCCTATTTCAATGATAAAAATTATAGAAGCTTATCATTAAAATAATATAAAGTACATTGCTTTCTTATTAAAGATATACTGTACAATTTTATACTTAATAAAAGATATAGTCTTATATCTTATTTATAATAAGCCAAAATATTCAAAGATATCAAGAACCTGTCACTTACATCTCATAAAATGAGGGCTTGGATATTTTTATGTTAAAAACACTGTACTTTAACCAAAAGATGATATATATAGTTCAAACTTGTATATCAAAGAGATAAATTTTATATATCTTATTTTTCTCTAATAAATATAGTAAAAAGATATAATATAAGATAAGTGAGGATAAAAAGAGAGAGAGAAGAGGAGAGAGGAGAAATGAAGAAAAAAAGAAGGATAAAAAGAAAGGTTTTTCTTATTTGTTGCCACAACATCTTTGATTACTCCCTCTCAGGAAACTAATTCCCAAAATGACTTGCCAAATGATTCCCTGATTAATCATTAAGTAGGTGGCACTATTATCATTTGCCCATCTATCACAGGGATCAAACATTTTGAGTCCTAAGAGAAATACTACTTAGACAAATCCCATGACATAAGAGGAACAGTTAATTGGATAAGCTCCATGACTACCATGACATACACGGACAGTATGTGACTTCTCATGATACTATATAATACTCTAAACTCATATAAAATAAAGTATCATTCTCTTCTTGATTTCCCCCTTTATCTTGTTTCATATAATTCCAAGAAGTATACACTTGACAGCAGTAATTTCTCTATATTCTCATTTCCCATGGTGTCATTGCTGCAAATATCTTTTTGAGAGACCACTATGGTCTTGCAGTGGATGGTATCCTGGTGGCACATTCCCCCAGGATGAGAGCCAGATTTTTTCAAGTTAGCTCCTTTCTCTCACACAACCTTGCTGCCAGATGCATCAGTTTAACTCTAGTAAATGTATTAGTGATCATTATATTATCTAGGGATCCTATAAAGTTTCAAAGTCAAGGATGAATGAGAGTTTGATAATATTAGGCTTGTTATTGATACCCATATCCAGAGTTTCAGCAGAACTTGATTGATTAAGCTTGACATGGTTTGGTTGTTTAAAGTTATGGATCCAATGTGATTTAATATGTCAGGATACCATGAGTACCATGGAGCTCCAGCAGGTGAGGGAGGAGTCAAAGCAGGTACTGGCATGGCCCACCAGATGATGGGACCTAACTTTAACAGGTAGGAAAGGGCCTTCCCAGCCACAGCCCAAGGTCCAGCCGCTGGTAAGGCAGGTCAATCAATTCCGTGAGCGCAAGATAAAGCACTCCCAGGAATTGACTACTCTGGCCAGAGGCATCAGAAGTGGGGGGTTGAGATGATTGGTTTGGGTGTTGGGGGTGGTTCCATGGGGACTAGGTAGGCATCAGGATTGTTTTATTTCCTGTTGAAGATCAAAGGGTAAATGGTGACCAATTTGTTGTCACAGACAATTTGGTAAGGGTCCTTGGGGGTGTTTGGGCAGGTGTACCACTGAAAGTCTTTCAAGGTCCAGGGTTTGTGATCAGGATTTGGGGGATACTAAGTGAAATGCACAGGACCAAAT
The DNA here is from genome assembly GCA_014839935.2 of Entomophthora muscae. Taxonomy (NCBI): domain Eukaryota; kingdom Fungi; phylum Entomophthoromycota; class Entomophthoromycetes; order Entomophthorales; family Entomophthoraceae; genus Entomophthora; species Entomophthora muscae. Next base: position 10,982 of record QTSX02000155.1, read on the forward strand.
GGAGTGTTGGGCTGACAGTAGTAGTCAAAGGCTTTGGTTTTATCAATTGGAGTCTGGCTGTCTATCCCAGTGGATGGGTGCTGACACTTGGGTGTATGCAGATGGAAGAGTACCAAAAATATGTAGGGAAACAGATTGGTGAACCAAAGGTTCATAACAACTTTATTTGGTAAGGATGATGATACAGAACTTTTTCAGGTGCTTCTGGTTTATATACTTACTCACATGCAAGTGCCTCTGGGCATTCTTCTGGTGCTATCTGTGTGACAGGGCTTGGCATCTCAGGTTTTGCTGTTTGGTTGGCTGCTTCATGGTCATTTTTGGGGTTTTCAGGAACAGTTGTTTGGCTTCTTGGTGGTCCATCTTGGCTTGGCTGGTCATTGGTTCTGACAGGTTTGGCTTCAGGAGTCATGAGGTTTTTCCAATCTGGTCACCATTTTTAGACTGGCTTGACAGGCTTTCCTGAGGCCAAGGAACTTGATTAAAAAAGGGGTCCCCAATTGGGACCCCAACTTACTTAATGGAGAGTGGGCTTGAACTGGGTTTACTGAGCAGCTGAAATTACACTGCCAAGGCCCAGCCAAACCCACCAAGGCTTGGGCATAGCTTTTGGGGCCCAGAATAGGCCCTTCAGCTATTGCCAGGGCGGGAATGGTTCCCACAACTGGATTTGCTTCAAAAAGCAAAAATCCAGGTGTAGGCAAATTTCCCCTGCCTGCTAGCCCCGCCTGGTGGCTAGGAGCGGGTTCAATTCCCGCCTGGGGTTTCAAATTTGTTACTTTTGTAACATAATAGACCACTTCAGCCAGCCCCCTTTAAAGATTATCCTTAAAAGAATTATTATTAATAGAATATGACATTAGTCTGGATTATAAGAAAAGGATTAAAGCTAGCCTTGTGATGGAAAAGAATAGGCTTGTCAAAGAAGCCAGGACCTGTAGGCAATTAAAATGAGGGCTGGCAAGAAATTTTCATCATGTGGGTGAGAATGCTAGATAATAGAAATATAGTTGGTAGCATTCAACATGGTTTGGGAATCAATATCCCCAGGATTTTATCATGGGGAACAGGAAGAAAAAATAAGCAGGTGGAGGAAGAAGTAATTTCAGCATGATACAATGCTAAGGTCCAAGGAAAAATATAACTAGATAATATCTAAGCCAAGAAGCATAGCTTACCAGTATCTTAAAAAAGAAGTAATTTCATCTTTTAGAGCTTCTATGGGTGGGTTCCTGACAGCAGTGATAGAAAAAAACTGAAACTGCAGGGTAAATGTCATCTAGATACAAAAAGAATATCTTTATAAATTTTTAGGGTTGAAATCTAACTGAGTGATAATTTGTCAAAGATATTGCCATCTTGGCTTGTATATTTTGCCCATCAACACAGAAGAATTCAGGATGCCAAGCTCACAAAAAAACACCCCAGCAGCTAGATGATGCTGTAAATTTTCTGTATTAGAAGAGTTACATGGGGAAAATGATTAGAAACTAGATAATTATCTTTATTGAGATATTAAAACTATATAGCTGTAGTGAATCATTATAAAAGGAACAGGATTGTGATGATCAATCAGTTATATTGGACAGGGGGTGGTGTGATCCTTGTAATGAGTGAAGTGCCAAATTGAACTGTCCACTGGCTGGGATTGTCACTGGTTCCTGTTGCTGACTTTAGTAATTTGCATTGACTTCACATTTGGCTATGGGTCATGGGAAAGTCAGTTTGAGGGTAACAGATCCTCTTGTGTGGAACCTTGTTGGGGGTCAACACCACAGTTTCAACAATGATATAAGTCAATCTATTTTCAATAAGTGGGTTATATCCAAACACATCAAAGTTTATTTCAAAATTGCCAATTTTGAGTAAAAATGGCCAAAAATTGAAAAAATCATGTAATTTCGTGTTTTTTAGCTCTAAAATTAATTTAAGACATATTTTTGTCACTTATTAATAGGATTGCAGCAGAAACCCCTGAAAAAAGCTAGATTTTCTCAGTTTTCCAAAAACTTGGATTTTAAATGTGTTTAAATATAAAGATCCACACTTTTGGAATGTCAGAAAGAACCTAGTTTTTGTCTAGGGTGGTCTGCTGCAAACCTATTTCTGAAGGCCTGTTGACAAAGTATCCTCTTAAACACATAATCAGCATTTCAAGCAGTATAAAAACTAAAACCTAAAGAAATTCAATACAGCAGTTTAATAAATCCATATCATTAAATATTTTAGAAGATTTAGTTTTTAAGTTTTTTTGAGGCTTATGGAAATGAAGATACTTATGGATTAAATTATGTCAAGGTTCCTGGTGTTATGCAGCATTAACTTTGCTGTCTATGAGACCTCTACACTGTTTTACAGGCCCAGCAAGCTCAAAATCAAAGAAGTTGTTGACCCAATTTGTGAAATCCTCTACTTGCAAACCCCTGTTTCCGCTTCTCAACCATTTATTTTTACACTCTTATCTATTAGTCTTCTTTGGATGTGTACTTTAGATTTCTTTGCTTGGAGTATTTCAGCTGATAATTTCCGCTCTTCAGTTTCTGCTGTCTTCTAATGTCCCTGGCATTTAAATTTCATACCACACTTTATCAACATGGTGATGTTGCAACCAAGTTTCCAGACTCACCTGCTAACATATCTTACAATACATAGGGGGTGCTTGATGAGTTGCCCCTTGACATATCTAATGACATGAACCAATCTGGTGATAATATTGAATGGCAGGTACTTCATCCTAATTAGGAGCGCTACCAATTTGACCTGCTGATCCCCACACAAGTTATTCCTTGGCTTTGAACCTTACATGGAACTTCCCACTATGCCACCCCCTTGTGGCTTTCCCCATATGGTATATTAATCACAATATTCTACAATAAACAATACCTTATTCTATTCATTCTCGTCCTTTCTATTGGGCTGTTGTCTTCCCCAATCCCAAATACTGAATCCCCATTGGTTCAGTTGCAACAGTGGAAGCAGCGGTAGGTTGACGTCCTACCTAAAACAAATTCCCCCTAAGAAAGGACAGAGTACGGGCCGTATGGCTACTCCCTAACAAGAAACTTTCCTGCCAATCCTCAAGGGGGACATCCCTGATGGGTATGTCATCTATCAAGACCATCTAGTCCTCACAAGTGTGTATAATTGACTCCACCTTGGGCAACATGACGCCAGCGTCACCCCTCCCCAGTCAGATCTGTCACAACACATGCTCAACCTTCAGCTAGAATCCTTTGTAGGTGGCGTTGAAGGGGCCAACATTGTCAGTTGGCTCCAATCTACCAAAAACTGCCTCTGTATCTGCCAGGTTCCTGAGTCCATGTGGGTTGCCACTGTGTCTGGCTGTCTAACAGGCCTGCCACTGTGTGGTTCACCAACTGGTCCAGTCAGGAACTTGACGTTACCTGGGTGGCATTCTGAGATGCCAAAAAGTCCTGCTACAGCAAAAACTTCTACCCCATTGTAGTGGGAACTCCTCTTCTAACAATCAAACAGAATGGGTTTGTTCCTGAGTACCTTGTCACCTGGCAACAAGCTCTTGATGCCGCCCCCAAAGCTGTGACTGACAGAAATGCAATGCTACTCACCCTCATCATCAATGGGTTAAAACCCCATATCTGTAAGTGGTTCCCCGTAGGTTGCTGCACCTCCATCAATGACTGCTGCAAGGCCATTGTGGAAGCTAAAAACCAGGCTTCAATGGGCTTCTGCCATACCAACAATGCTCCATCCCAACCTCTTACAACACCTGGCAGTGGCCACAATCAAGTGGGCCGCCGCCAGCCCTGTCAGCAGGATAATGGGACTAAACACCCCTGCAAGGGGGAGCTCCAGCTAGCGCAGATTGAGGATCAGGGAAAAGCCTGAGGGTTGTAGCAACAAGAGGCCCTACAACCCCACCTAACCCTTTCTCTCAATCCCTGCTTGCAAAGAACCCCTGTGACTACAACATCCACAAAGTCAAAACCCTGGACGTCTTCCAAGTCCACTGTGACAATCCTGTACTACAAGCAAGTCACTCTTCAAATAGAGTAACCCACTTAGCCTACCCCTTCTGTTTCTGTGGGAACATCCACAAATTACTGGTAGATACTGGGGCCAACCACACTATGGTGGACCAGGCGTTTGCTGACTCTCAGCAATTAGACCCAGTGCCCAGCAGGTTCAAAGCAGTACAAGTAGCTGACTCCTGCAGAGTTGCAATTACCCATGAGATGGTACCCTTCTCTGTGAGGATGGGGAACATCCAGGTTAAGCTCTCTGGGCCAATCATGGCAGGGCTCAGCCACAACGTAATTGCTGGCCTCAACTGGCTACAACATAACCTTCCCTTCATTGACTGGGATACCTCTGTCATCATCCTCAATAGAAATGGGGTGGGGTTCCAGATCTACCCTGTGGAAATGAGCAAGTTACTCCATGATACCGTGTTTGTCAGAATAACAGAGACAGGCTCGTACAATTTCAAGGGGGGAAAACTAGACTTTAACCAATGCTCAGTCAAAGTTATCCGCGCTGAACCATCTGCAGTTCCTCCCTTGACCTCCTCATCACCACCAGCGCTCACTGCACTCCTCAAGGAGTACAAGGATATATTCAGTGAGACACTTGAACAACTACCGCCTCCCCAGGAGATCTAACACACTGTACAAATTCAAGGATTGTTACCTAAAGCATGACCATTATACCGTCTTACCCCAAAGGATGATGAGACCCTCCACCAGCACCTTGTGGACGCGCTTGATAAGGGCTTCATTTGTCCCTTGATCTCTCCATATGGGGCAGCTGTCTTCTTTGTAGCCAAGAAGGACAGGTCCCTTTGCCTGGTCACAGACTACCGCGCCCTAAATGAGGTGACTGTTAAGAATAAGTACCCCCTGCCGCTGATTGATAACCTGTTTGATACACTTGCAGGTGCAAAGGTCTTTAGAAAGATTGATCTCACTGCAGGGGTACAACCAGGTTTGCATTGCACCAGGGGATGAGGTAAAAACGGCCTTCTGCACACACTACGGGTTGTTTGAGTGTCAGGTCATGAACTTTGGAATGACCAACGCTCCTTCCACCTTTGCCATGTTGATGAACAAAGCATTTGAGGAACTGATTGGAAAATGTGTGGTTGTGTACCTTGACAACATTATTGTCTTTAGTCAAGATTGAACCACGCACCTCCAACACCTCTGTGCTGTCCTTGACACCCTTTGGAAAAACCAGCTAAAAGCTAAACCCTCCAAATGTAAGTTCCTCAAGTCAGAGCTGTTATTCCTTGAGCACACCATCTCTTCCCAAGGGATAAAACCTGACCCTGCCAAAATCAAGGCAATCACCAGCATGCTGCCCCCCACTGATGTGGGCCAGGTGTGGACATTCTTAGGCATGGTTGTCTATGTGCGCAAGTTTATTCCCAATTGCGGGGAACTAATTGCACCTCTAACTGAGCTCTTCAACACCAAACAGCGCTTTCATTGGACCCCCGTCAGAGATCCTGCCTTTGAGATGTTGAAGCAACAACTCACTTCAGCACCAGTACTGCAGTTTCCTAATCAAAACCATCAGTACAAACTTGGGACCAATGCCTCTGACAGGGCCATAGGGGGTGTGCTAAGGGTAGAAACTGACAATGGCTTCTTCCTCCCTATGGCATATGAATCCAGGAAACTTACTGACTTGGAACAACACTATCCCATTCATGATAAATAATTGGTGGCAATTGTGCACTGCGTTGAGAAGTGGCGCTGTTACCTGGAAGGCGCTACCTTCCCACCCCACGTTCTGACAGACCACAAGTCACTCCAGTACTTCAACACGCAGTCCCACTTGACACACCACCAAGCAGGTTGGGTTGAGTGTCTATCCCCTTACCAGTTGTGCATCAAGTACAAGCCTGGGAAGGAACTTGTCACAGCTGATGCCCTCTCACGCCTCTACGTAGCGTCCATCACTGGGGACAATGGTTTGGATCCAGATTGGCCCATGCTCTACCTCTGCCCTGAGGCAACTTGCTACAAAGGCCTTAACTCAGTAACCATCTCCAAATTGAAGGAAAACAAAAGTCAGTTCACCACCAATGCTGGTAACGTCTGCCGTTGGGAAGAGACAGGTGAGAATACGCCTTACATTCCCACCACACAACAAGGTGACACAATATTGCACTACCACTAAACCCTGGGTCACATCAGAGGGTGTAACCTCTTTGAGATCATGAAACGGAAGGTTTGATGGCCGCACATGCGTCAAGACATCTTGGATCTCCTCAAAACGTGTGTGCTGTGCAAAAAGAATACGTCCAAACCTGCACCCCCCAAGTCTGTCCTGCCCATCAAGGCCATGGAACCCTTTGAGCAGTGGGTTCTTGACATTGTGGGGCCACTCCCCAAAGACAGACTGGGGAAGAAGTACATTGTCACTGCCATTAACTAATTCACTTGCTGGCCAGTGGCCTGGGCAACAACTAACCACACTGCCACCACCATCACCCGCTTTATTGGCAAAGAAATTGTGGCCTGCTTTGGGCAACCCAAACGTCTCATCACAGATGGAGGCCCTGAACTTTTTGGGCATGTCATGAAGGCATACTGTGCCAAGAACTCACTCCAACATATGGGTCATTATTTTTCTTGTTATGCCTAGGTGCCAGATTTATCCTTTTATAACTTAATTGCATTATTCATATTCAAATTATTCAGAAAGCTTAAAATACAATCAACATGTTCTAATACTTTAATTGATCTTGGGCTTAAATGATTTTTTTTAAAAATAGGGCATCAATTTTAGAATTGAAAATTGCAACTTATAGTATTACTTAAAATATCTTAAGTGCTACTACAAACTACAAACCAAAAATATTTATGATGAGTTGCATGGGAGAGTAATAGCAGCCCCAAAGCTATAAATGCTTTTACCCTATCTTTGGCTCATCATAAATATTCTTAGTTTGTTTCAGAAAAAAAGGTTATTGTTTTTGAAAGACTGATAAATCTATTTAAAATGCACCCTCTAGTAAGCTGCCCTACTTCATGAACTTGCCCTAGTGCACCACTAGCATCTTCTGATATTTTTGTTTCTCTGGTATCATCACGTGATTTCAAATGATAAGTTATCTCAGAATATTCTGAGAGACTTTCAAATGTTAAAGGTGAAGTATACAACTTCCCATCTTTCATCAAATATGAAAGATTAATGCGCAGATTTTTAACTTTGAGCTCTTTCCTTATAGGCCTATTTTTTCTCTCATAAATATAAAAGAATGACTTTTGAGAAATATTTGAGCCTGATAGCGCTGATTTATATAATTCTTTTCTTTTTCCTTCTTGCTCAAAAATATTTTTAATATCATTTATATTCTTAATATAAAGCTGGTTTTCTTTCTCTTTTAATGTTTTTGATATTACACCAAAGTGACCATCAACAATGCTTTTTCCATGACATTCTACAAAACAATTATATTTTATAGAACCTTTAATATATTTAGGTGCCTCTTTAAATAAGTAATATAAAAATTCATATGATCTAAAATGATTTCCATTATCAGTCCATACTTTTATATTTTTTATTTTTTATTTTTTCAAATCTATCTAATTTAAGAATTTTTATAAAACACTCACCTGAAAATAAAGAATCATGTGATAATATTTCAGACCAAAAATCATGATATTCATATTTGATTTTATTGTTTTCCTTAAAAACTAATGCAAACTCTAATAATGAGATTGGTTTTTTTGAATAAAACCAATTATTGGTCTCAATTGGACCACCTCCAACCTTTAAGTTTTCTTTATAATCTATAACTACAACACAAGACTCATCATCTAATTCATTAATATCTTTTTTATATTCACAATTTTGATGAACATAAAAGTCTTAGTGCTGATTAATAGTCTTTAAGTCATTGTCTATAGAATCTGGTAATGGTAAGTTTTTACTTTCACATTCTTCCTTCTTTTTTCTAGTGAATTTTTTAAATTACAAATATTGCACATATTAGTTTGTTTTTTACTTTTTATTATATTTTTAGGGATTAATTTATAGTAAGTAGAAATTGAAACTGAAATTTCATTTTTTATTTTCATATTTTCATATATTTCTTTTTTTGTTTTAAGTAGAGAGTATTTAATTCCAGTTGAGTAATTACTCATCTCTTTTTCTATATCTATATAATTTTTTCAGGCACTTTTTTGTAAACTGGCTTGTTTCAAAAGAATTTTCCAGCAATGTTTTAATTATTTTTTTAGTTATTTCTTTTTTTAATGAATAGTTATTATTTTTTGGCTTTTTTTGTTTAAACTTAAATTTTTATTTTTATTTATTTTTCTTGAGTATTCAAACTCACTTTTGGTTATATTAAACCCCATATCATTAAGCTCTTTTAAAGAGTAACTGGAAGTAACCAAAGATCGCAAGGCTGGGAGATGTTTTTGGGGAGAAGATTTCATGAGATCCTTTAAGTTTTCAATGAACTCATTGCCTTTTTGATTTTGAATAGTTGGCAGGAACTGAGCTTTCCTAAATTCAGTTTAAGTAAGGAAGTGCTTGATGAAATTATCAAGATCATCACCAGCAATAAAGAGGAATGCCTTTTTTAACATTGCAATTCTCTCTCTTTTTGTTGAAGCTCCCAAGGAAAAAAGGGTAGCATGACAGAAGTAAATTTAACTGAGGACATGGTAGTATTTTGAATCTGTAATTAGGTCAGATCTCTGAAATGTGCCTTAATGTTGGAGTAGCTATGATCAGAATGTGGCCTTTGAATGGGGTCTTTTGGATTAGAAGCTTTGTGGTGCTTTAGCTCTTATATACCAAGCTAAATGACACCATTCTGAAAGAAATGGTGTGATAGCTTTTATTATAGTTTGAACTTGAATTTATGTTTGCAGAATTAATTAAATACCCAGTTTTCATGCACAAGTGATACATGTGAAGCAGCTAAGCATTATTATTACATCATATCCTCTTTGTAATCAATGCAAATCAATTAAATAATGTATTCAGTTAATTGTAACTCTTCTGCATATTTTTAAATGATAAAATATTAAAGAATTACATTTAAAGAATGCTTAATTTGAGGTTCAAAGCTCACTTGAACCTTAAAATCAATCTAAACAGTGATAAAAACATCCTAACTTCAAACTATTATAAAATCCTAAAGAATTGAGCTTTTTAAATAAATAAAAATGCAAAAATAAAGCTCTCAATCTTATCTTTAATTTTGTTAAATAAAAAAATCTGTTGTATATTAAGAAAGAGTATTTATTAGCTTTGAAGTGATCTACTTTATATCATTAAATATAATCATATAATAAAAATTGGGATTATATTCTTTTAAATTACTTTTGCTTTAATATTGAGTATAGTATATATATTAAAAATTTTACACCAATAGAAAGATAGGATTCTTAGATTTATTTTGATTATTTCTAGTGTGAAAAAATATTAATTTTTCATTGAGTTATTAATGTTTTAAATATTAAATGTTAATTAGTTACTTTTTCAAAATTGAACTGTGTTATGCTGCAACTTGAGCAGCATGTGTATTAGAAAATGACCTAATCCCTAAAATAATGACCCATATAGTTACAACCCCCTACCATCCGCAAGCCAATGGGCGCTTATAACGGTTAAATGTCTCACTGGTTCAACTGATTGCCAAGCTCTCACAAGAGCACCCAAACACCACATGGACTGAACACCTGCCTACTGCTCTACTTATCCTACGAGCAAGAATCAACAGGGGCATGGGGTTCAGCCCCAGCACCCTGGTCTTGGGGACACCTGACAGTCTGACAGGAGTTGAACAGGGAAAATTACGGTCCAGAGTTCACAAAAAGCCTCCCCTAGTGACAACCCCATCCCTAGACCAATGGCGTGCCAAAGCCTGGGAAATTAAACACAGGCAAATTGAAGAAGGGACAAAGCACCTCAAAGCCAGGTACGCCGTAGATGACCCTGTCTACACCCTTAACCCCAATTCTGCCAAGTTGGAGCCCAACCACCTAGGGCCCTTCAAGATAGCTGCTGTCTATGACAATCATACCTATCAACTCAAAGATGCCCAAGGGAATACCAAGAAGCTTCACCACAATTGCTTGCGCCCCTGCCACGCCATCCCCACACAAAGGCTGTTTGTGTGGACCTTCCCAGACCTTCCGCAGACTCCGGTCTTGGTGTCTGACAACAAGCAGGGGGCAAGGGGGGGTGTTGAAACCAAGTTTCCAGACTCACCTGCTAACATATCTTACAATACATAGGGGGTGCTTGATGAGTTGCCCCTTGACATATCTAACGACATGAACCAATCTGGTGGTAATATTGAATGGCAGGTACTTCATCCTAATTAAGAGCAATATCAATTCAACCTGATGATCCTGCACAAGTTATTATTTGGCTTCAAACCTTAAATGGAACTTCCCACTATGTCACCCCCTTGTGGCTTTCCCCATATGGTATATTAATCACAATATTCTACAATAAACAATACCTTATTCTATTCATTCTTGTCCTTTCTATTGGACTGTTGTCTTCCACAATCCTGAATACTGAATCCCCATTGGTTCAGTTGCAACAGTGAATTTTTCATGGGCTTCAAAATTACAGAAAGTGTTTACTATGTAATAGAAGACTAGAAGAGACTTGATTTTTAAAGCAGATATTAGCTTCTATGAGAGCTTAAAGCCCACTTTTAGATAAGTGTGATCTCCAAGCAATTTTTAAGCCTGTCTGGGGACAATAATAATAAATTATATGGGTTGAAGTTTATTAGGCAGTAATCATGGGAGCCAGCATCTAACTTTGTTAAGCTTGCTTCAGTCACTGTCATACTCCAATGAAAGGGGAACAAAATTAGTTTATATTGATGGGCAGGTAGATCCTATTAATATCTTAAATGCACATATAAATCTTTTCAAAGGATCCAAAGCTGAAATATCTTAGAGAACCATCAAGGCTTAAAAGGCATTATTAGCAGGATAGATGCCCACACAAGTGAGCTAAAAATCAATACTATATGGAGTTCATGCTTCAAATTATTCTTTACCCTGATCATCTTCCCCATATGAAAGCTAGGACATAGTGTAAATCTTTCTAGAAATTCACCACCCTTTAAATTTTGCCATAATAGTGGGACTAACTGTTCATTTATCTAGAAGTGCAGATGTTTAATGATGTTGTCTACTTTATTAAATTAGCCAAAATTTTCCCAATGAAATGAGATATCAATGCAAAAATCCCTCTTCCTGCATCCAATAAATTTTATTTTTTAACTATTGGGTTGATGCAGTCAGGCTCTGACTTGAAGGATGTATAATGACAGGGGTGTTCCTAGAAAGTTAATCTTCATAAAGTGGTCTGCAACAAAGTTACGTGAGTTGGCACCAGCCAGTTAAGGTGTCTAGTATCCTGAATGATCAGGATATGAGAAACCACAAAATATGACAGGGTAGCTTCTATAATACCAGGGTTATGCTAACATAAGTTTTGCAATTATGATATATAAACTATCAAAAAACTAACCAATTCTGTTAATTTAGATGAATATTGATAAGAAATGGAGTTCAGATTTAACCACCAAAGAAAAAGATTAAGCCCTTGACTTTAGATCAACCATTTTGAGCTGCTGGATTATTCATGGTACTGTAGATTCATACCTGTTGGGAAAAATGTGGGATTTTCAAATTATTTTGCATAAACTCACCAACCTAATGAAGTAAATTTCATCCAATAACAGATTAATTATTTTATATAAATGGATGAAAAATATTCCAGTAAGTCGGTGAGTATACACAAAAGAATTAGGCAATCCCACATTTCCCCCAACAGAAAATGAATCTACAGTATAGGTTAATGAGTTGATACTCCAGAGAGGTACCAAAAGCTCAAATTCAAGGGTTCATATCAAGCCTGGCTTAAGTTATCTGATAAGAAATACATATTGCTACAAGATGATTTTGAGGTGAAATAAGGATGATAAAATTGCTGAGAAAATTTTGGAAGCATTCCTGATATTATCTTCACAGTCAGCTCTCAAGAGCTTAGTCTTTTACCCGGTTGTCAAAACTATTTGCAATAAAGTCAGATCTTCAGCTATATTCCTTTTATTTATGCATTATTTTTTGGTTTAATCTTTTGATTGATAGTTAAAATGTCGTAACTGTACTGTTTTAGCAGAGTCACATGGGGGAAAATATTTAGAAACTAGATAATAATATTTATTGGGAGATAGTGATTATATAGCTCATGTGAATCAAGGATAGCAGGAACAAGATTGGTGATCACACGGCTGGATGGAAGAGGGGGTGGCTTGATCCTGATAATGAGTCAAGAGCCAAATTGAGGTATCCACCGTGAAGGATCATCATCTGTTCATGTTGTTGGATTTGGTAATTCAAGTTGACTTCCTAGTCTGGCTTTGGGTGACCGGATAATTGGATTGCAGGTCACAAACCCGCTTGGTTGGAACCTTGCTGGTGGGTCAAGCCTGCGGTTTTGACAAAAATTATTTCTGATCACCTTAATATTACACTTTAGGTTTGCTTCACATATATCTCCTCTAACACTACAGAGCTTTGAGCCTGTGGCTACCAGTCTCTTGCATCTTTCTAGAAAAATTGAGGTAAAGGCCCCATTTTAAATCTCAATGCCCAGAGCTCTATTCCAAAGCTAGATTGCTTTTATCCCAGTTATCTACACAGATATACTATTTTATCTTGGATAAATCTGCTGAACTATGTATTTACCTTTGAAATCTTTACCAAGATTTAGCTAAAGCACACAGTTTTGTAGGTTTTTGGCTTAATGTGAATTTGTATCAATATTAAAAATAGAAGCTCAATATCATGTAAAACCAGCACCAAGGGCCAACAACACAAGTGATTGATGGAGCCCAAGAAACTAGACCTATAATGATGAACTATTGGTAGGACATACTGAATTGGTTGATATATGAGCCATCAACATTGTAGCCTTCATCTGAATTTGATGAGCTCCACCCCTGCTTGCAAATCTTAACAAAACCATAATCCTTGGCAAAGAAATCCTGAAAGACCTGCTAAGAGTAGCAAAGCCTCAGGAACAGTATGTGAGCCAAAGATCTTTGTAAGCTCTGTTAAATCCTCTGAAATAATTGATTTCTTTTAAAAGCAAGGAGAAGAAACTACCTCTGAGAATCTGCTTGTAGTCAAATGATCAGACCAGCAACCTGCCATCAGTGTTGATTTCACCAGCCAGCCCAATCCTAAGAGCTGTGTATATAAACAGAAGGCCCCCAGGGACTATTATGAGAAGCTAGCCCAAGAATTGGCCCCAAAAATTATAGTTCCATCTTGCTATGTGAAACCCAACAGCTAACCTGTTTAGACTCCCAGAAGACCAAACCTCACAGATCAATGCCTGAAAAGAAGGGCATGAAAGCCACTGGCTCAAGATCATACCTGACTATCATCCTGAAAAATTTTAATGAACTATTGGTTCACCCAACTTATAATTCACCTTTTTCCAGTCTTATATCCCTTAAACTCTGTTCCATTTGACCCTTCATCCTCTCTTAATATCCCAAAAGACCTGCAGCCCAACCACTTCAGACCTACTGGCTTGCTCTATAGATCAATCCATTTTACAGAACATGATCTCAACTCCTCCTACAAAGGATTTTCCATAGAAAACTTTATGTTGGCATATCCCCTAGTGTGGTGCTCTTAAATGAACATGTAGCAAGATTGGGGCCCAAGGCAAAGACATCAAATCTTGACAGAGGATGAAAAGGTCAATTAAGCAGGTCAGCTACCAGAATTTGAAGGGATGCAAAAGCAGGTTGGCTAAGTATTTGTTTAATAAAGAGTCTTCTAATGCTTTCAAAAGAGGCTAGTATAAACTCTGCATCAAGCTAAAGGCTTGTATCTACCAAGGAATGCATGGTGCTGATAAATTTAGGTTACATTTAATAGTAGAAAGGGCTTAAATAGGGTAGGTGAAGTGGTTTATCCAACATTCAGTCAATGCAACTGGGTAAAGCATGTTGGGTTTGGGGCTAATCATGGGGAAAATTGAAGCATTATCAAGGTGATTTTAACTGTGTTATGTTTTTTCAACAGGGTATAACTGATCAACAGCTACAAAAACAGAAGAGTTCACTTAGAGGATCATCACTGATTTATACAGATTAAATGGGGTGTTATCATGAGATCAGAAGTCTATCCAAAAATCAGTGTCAAATTAAGAAGATCAAGAACAATGAGATCTTTACTTGGGTTAGAAAGGTGTATCCTGATCCATCAAATTCAAAGGATGAGACTCATCAGGATGCTATAATCACACCTAGTTAATGCAAGAAAACCTGAGAAAGTGAAGCAAGAAAGAGTCCTGGTTATGATAAAACTGTGATTATGCAATAATAAATACAGCTTTCTGCCTGCATATTTGGTTCCCATGGAGCTGTTTCTCAGTCCCAAGCTGGATTGCCTACCCCACATAGACCCTACTGGTGATTTCTCTCCAATCAGCTTTTTGGAATCCTATAAATCACCCTTACAATTTCAGTGGGTTGCATGGTATAATTTACAGGTCCCTTATCAATACTGGACTGAATAGTATCTTACATTATCAACCTGGAGCCTATCATGTGGTGGCCCCTTCCCACTAGTTCATGCCCCATCTGCTCATTTACCCAGGCGCTTTAGATCCAGGGCTCAGTATTCTACCAATCCAGGTAGTCCTTCCCTGCCGGGATTTCCCATCTTATTATACTAGTTTTTCTTCACCAGCTCCAAATTTCAGTGGCATTGATGGCTCTAACTGTCAAAACTATGAGTTAGAAAGTTGGGTGAACAGGGATCAGAATTCCTGAGGGGTTGAACAGCATCATGAATATGGGAGGGCTGTTACCAGACCCGCTGCTGAAACAGGGGGTTCAAACACCATTCTCAAGGGCTTCAAAAGGCGTGTGAAAGTTAGCTAGATCTATTTCAGTCAATAATGACAGCAAACCCTTTTTATGATGCTGTGTACGCTGGTGGTATGATAAGGCAGGCCTTGGAAGTCCAAGCCCTCTAAAATACTTCTAATAGCTACCAGTGTGACAGATGGGGCCTGTGCTTCACCTTGCCATAAAAGAATTAGCAAGGTGGACCAGGCCAGGCCCCAAACCACAGAGACCTTAGCTGACATGAACCAGTCACGGGCAGGAAATGACCACAGACTCTGATAACTATTGCATAAGGTCAGAAGAATTTCAAATGAGAGTAAAGTATCTGGGAAAAGCTTAGCTATATAATTTTCTCAAACAACAAGAGAAAATGATTCTGCATAATTTTTTTTAAAATTTAAAATCAAATTTCAAAATGTTGATTTTTATACCAAACTGGGGGTTTTTGTTGTTTTTTACTCTTTTATTATAGTTTTTTTAGATAACCGAGATAACTCTCAGGGAGCTATCATGATAGATATTTAAGAAAAATATAAAAAGTCCACAATGAATATGGAAGGAGGGAGATGATTGGATGAAGAACAGAAAAAGAAAGATCTGTTATCCAATAGAGGATTTTCAGAATCCAACTTTGTCAGTTGGGTTTGTTACAACCAGCATCAAGTTGAAAGCTTAGTAGCGGTATAGCTTGTAACGCATACCGGCTGACACCCCAAGTTTGATAAGGAAGGCACTACTTTTAAAGAAATGCTGGGAGCTTGCTGGTGCCATTGATTCTTGTGAGGGGTTTAAGCTCTGTTCCCCAAAGGCTTGTCAATGCTTTCTAGGAACCAATGACTTTCCAGGACTCTGTAACATCTTTGCTTTCCCACCATACTTCTGTTGAGGATTCCGGAGGTAAATTCATCTTCACTGCAACAAGGGCTCCTCATTAAAGCTTTTTGGGCTGCTTAGCCTTTCAACCAGCAAGATCCAGTTATTTGCCATCTTTGACCTTGGCTAAGACTTTCTTGCAAATTTCTACCCTGTGATACTGCTGATCCAAAGTTTGGTCTGCTGCAGGACCCTTATCTCATGCTATAGGTTGCCAATAAAATTTGAGCATAACTTTTCTCTACACTTTCTGCCATCCCAGTTAGGGCCAGGTGGTATGCTTGCTCAGTGTATGTAGCCTCTCAAATGGTTATACAGAGTTATTTACACTGGGGCAATATTTAAGCTTGACAGGGATGATGTCTGAGGTATGCCTGGGATGATGAGCCACCTGAAGACCCTAAAGTATTAAAAGAGTGAAGATACCTTACCCAGCACCGGGAGAATTTATTCTGGGTAGAAATATTACCATAAAAATTCAGTCAAAGTAAGCTCCAAGCAAAGAGTAAGGATAGTACACCTTAAAAGCCCAGAAAAGGCAACAGGAGCTGTAGATGTTGATCATTGGAAGCATGGAGCTTGAGAGGATTAATTATGAAGATACACTCTTTCATCTCATTGAAATTAGGCTTGATTATGTTGCAAACCAGCTAAGAAACCCATCCAGGGCAAGATTTTCACTCCCCAGACCAGCATCCTGACCATAAGGGTTTAAAAGGTAGTTTTATTCCCATGGGCTAGCAAAAGTTTTAGAACCAAAGCTTTGAATCTAAGTCAAAGCAAGGTACTTATTAAACTACCAAGGAGAATAGAAGAACCAGAAGTAGTAGTTAAAGGCTTGAATATAGCTTGACAATTATTAAGTGGATTGAGATAGGCTAGAGGTAACAATTAGAAGCCATAGGTCTGGGGGTTAACTAGCCCAGTTTAGTTTAGGACGGGAAGAAGTCCACCCCACCATTGGAGCTGAGTTAAAGTTAATGATATCTAAAATTGAGCCCAGATGGTTTGAGGGGTTGGTGGCTTCTGGGTGACTCCTGTTGGGATTTTTTGCATGATTGGCAGTAAGTCATTTTTTTAATTGCTTTGTTGGGGTCAGAGTGGGACTTGAAAAGGCTCAGTTATCAATTTTGACTGTCCAGCCTTACATATTTGAGGGCAATTGAAGTCAACTTATGGAGCTTGCTGAGAGAATACTGGTTTGTGTTCTTGTCTGAAGCCACTGGTAACCCCCTGTCCCAATTTAAATGGATCCCAAGCTTAATAGCTGGCTAAACCAAAGTTGTAGGGGTGGATAGGTTTGAGTGGATGGGCTGTGGTATGATTGATGGTTTGATTTAAAAAAGTAGCCACCAAATTGCTTTGGGTAGCTGTATATCAGGAAAGGAGAGAGAAGTTTGATTTAGGAACAGTTACTGATTGGCTGGAGAGGGTATAATGAGAGATGGTATCAATAGTGAAGGGACTATTAGCAATAGTAGATTTACTGGGTGAAAGGTGGTGTATCTATTGGCTTTGGGGTTTTAGAGAAAACTCACAAAAAAAGAGGGATTTCATGAGGCTCAGTTGGGAATTTATGTTTTATAGGATGGGTGGCTGATGTAGGGGAGGGAGGAATGCTAGATAGCCATTTACCGAGTGGTTTTGGAAAGCAACTGGGAAAGGATGAATGCAGCACTAATCTTGGCCAAGAGGTTAGAGAATTGTTGCTTTTGAACGCAAGCTGGCTGTATCTCGGCTTTAAACTCAAAAGGGCTGCTGAAGTCCTTCAAATAATATGCATCTGTAAATATGGAAAGCATATCTGAAGGTTGAACTTGGTTAAATATCATTAGGAGAGGCGGTGTATATGTAGCAGCATTGATCCATAAAGAGGAATGTCATCTAGAATTTCTGGGTTACATGAAGCTTTCCAGATCCCAAAGCAATTTTCAGTTATAGGAGAGGATTCTCCTTGGCCAGGTTGGTTCAGGAAGTTGACAATACCTTATCCCCAAGAAACCCATTGTGGCATGACATTCTTTTTTAACCAGCTCTAGCTTCCGAGGTACAGTGATGATTTTTGTGGGGTGCTACGCTTGAAATATCTCAAAGCTGGTTTCATCTCAATCTTGTGACGTGTAATTTTTAGAGTAGTGCGCCAAATATTGAATGTAAATGTGATGTTGTCCCAGCATTAAACTCATCAGTTTTTTAAAAAGTCACCAAATAACTTCAATTTTATCAACCTTCTTATAAGCTGCTGCATGGCTATTTAGGATGCAGTAGTAAGGGTTGATTCAAGCATGCTGGTGGATGAAGCCTAATGATTGGCAATAGGTAGGGAAGGGACAGAAACAGAAATTGTGCAAACACAGTGTCACAAAACCATTTTTTGGATGTTTTGGATTGGTTCACAAAACAATCCATGTGATTATGTGTCACAACTTTTGGAGTAGGTCACAATTTGTGCCTCACTCCATTGTGTAGATCACAAAATATAAAAGAAAGGTGGTTTTCATGGATGAAACAGATAATTTCATTTTGTGAAGGGGCACAGGATGTAAAATTAGAGGAAGTTCAGCTGTGAGACTTTATTTTTAAATCAAATTTATTAAAGCTTTACCTACCATTACCTTACAATGATAGATCTGATCGTACCACAGTTTGCTTTAGATAATTATATTTAAAAACTAATTAAATTATTAATAAATATCTACTTCAATTGAAAGGAATAGCTTACATACTTATGATTGGACACAACACAAAATCACATGAGATTGTGCTTGGTCACATCACAATTAATGCAGATTTGTTTTGTGACTTTTGGAGCAGAGCACAAAATGTGGCAGTTGAAATTGTGTACTGCTCCCTAAAAACACAAAACCAATCTGCATGAATTGTGATGTAACATGAAGGTCACAAAATAAATTGTGCTCAACTGACAAAGTCACAAAACCAACTGTGCCGATCAAAGCTTGGTCACAAAACCAATTGTGTAGATTTTGGTGCCCGTCCCAACCCTACTTATTGGTGGGTTGCGAGATCCATGCTTGATTGTGGTGACGTCATAAAGTAGGATTTGGTGTAAAATAGGGCAGTGGTGAGGTGTTGAACCATCCTTTTCACCCCATCAGTTATAAATGCCAAACCAAACTGCTACTTTGAATCGATGGGCTTTAATCATGTGGCCCAAGTCTTGGTTCAGATTAAAGGACTTTATGGCTGCGTCAAAAAACATGGCTTTGGTAAATTCAAACGGTGGCTTCCAATCGGATTTCGCGATAAGGATTGCGTCAACTTTGAGCCAAGATGGTATATAAATTGATAGCTAAACATTGTATGAGATATTGTAGTTTACCAAACTAAGCTGGTAATCCAATCAGGAGTCTGTGTCGCCAATTAAAGCCTTGGTTACTCAACTCAGATTCCGAGGTAGAGAGTCTATTGGAATTAGGATTTCACTGGCTGGGCTTTAAGTATCATCAGATTTATTTATGGGATGCTGCTAGGCAATCCATGAGGTTGGACTGGTGCATCCTTGGTTTTATTAGGAAGCATTGAATATATTCATAAATTAATATTTATTTTTTAATGGGGTAATGGTTAGCTTTGCGTGTTTTAGACCAACCAGAAAGGATCTGTCATGGCGTGGCTCGGAGTTGCGTTTTGATAAATTAAATGCTGCCAGGTAATTAGAATGGACTCGAATAGGTTGAGATAAGGCTTGTTGTGGATCTAAATGATGGAATGTTTTGAAGTAAAGCAGGCGCATAGGATTCAAGAGGTTCTAATGCTTAAGCATACTTAAACCCTTCCCTGTCTGATAGTCAGGCATGCTTCTGTGGATAGCGTGTCTTTTGTCAGTGGCGGCCGACAGCCCACTGAAGGTTCTTGTTCACTTTGATTTTGGGACAATGTCTCACATCAACCCGCTGCTGGAGGTGGGCAATGCATTGCGAGCCAGGAACCACAGTGTCGTGTACGCGGCAGCTGACCACAACGAGAAGTACAACAAGCCATTCAACTTTACGTTTGCGTCGCTGGGAACAACGTTGAGTTCCCCTGATGATGGGCGGTCCATGATGAAGGAGCTGTTTAAGAAGCGTACGAGGGTGAATGCAGACATTGTGTTTGATGTCTTTCCTGAGCTAATTTCTGCCTCGTATGAAGCAGTCTATCCTCAGCTGACTAAAGTGGTCGAGGCAGAGAAGCCTGATGTCATCATGTGCGACTTCTTCTCGCCTGGCTGCCGCGATGTTGCCATAATGCAGGGCATCCCTCTGGTGACTGGGTTCCAGTCCATCGATGGCTTTGGCAACGATCGCGTCTCCTTTGTCTCTGCTGCTCTTGACTACGTCCCCATCACCACAGGCTCCATGTCCTTCTTTGAGCGTCTCAAGGACAAGGTGTTTGTTACTCTTAGAGCAATGTACAAGGTATACCCTCTAACAAAGGCCATCAACAAGAAGCGTGATCAATTCAACGTCCCCCGGGCATCGCATCCCCTTGGCGACTTTTCTTCCACCCTTGCGCTGGCAAACACGTTTATTGGCTTTGAAGCTGCTGCCCCTGTTGGGACTAACATCCGCATGATTGGTCCCATCCGTGTCAAATCTGCCTTCACCCTAACTCCTGACTTGCTCTCCTTTTTGGATGCACACCCCCGGACTATTTACATTGCCTTTGGCACCAAAGTTGTCCTTGCTGACTTTGACATCGACAACCTCCTCAAGGGCACCCTTGCTGCTTTGGATGCCGGCGTCATTGACGGCGTTGTCTGGGGCCTTAGCAGCACCACCCAGGAAGAGTTCCCCAAAGAAATTTCCCTCAACAACACTCTCATCTCCACCCAAGAGCTGTTTAACAACCAGCACCCCGACATTCGTCTTCTCGCGTGGGCTCCCCAGGATGCCATCCTCAACCACAAGAACACCCGCCTCTTTCTATCCCACGGCGGCCTCGAAAGCGCCTTTGAAGCCATCTTCTCCGGAACCCCCATCCTCTGCATGCCCTTCTTCAGCGACCAGCCCCGCAATGCCCGCAAACTTGAGGATGCCGGCATCAGCCAGTACGTCGACCGCATCGCCGCCACCCCCGCATCGGTCACTCGCCAGATCACCGAGATGCTTGAAGATGTTGATGGCAGCATTTCCAACAATGTCCGACGCATGCAGGTCCTTGCCCAGATCGGCAGCCGCCGCAAGGAACTGGGGGCCGACGCGATCGAGGAGTACGTCTACACCGCCCGGATCTGCCGCCCATCCCAAAAGCACAGGTACGGCGAAATTCCCTGCGAGGCAAAGCACCTCGTTCCGGCGGACCGGGACATGTCGTACATCACCTCCAGCCTGATGGACGTGTACTTTTTCGCCGGCATCCTCTTCGCCCTCGCCGTCTCCCCTCGTGACATTTTTCCTTTCCAAATTTATCACCTATTTATTCAGCCAATCGAAAGGCATCACCCCCAAGCAGAAAACGCAATAGCCAGCTTTCAATAAACCCCAATAATTCTCTACTGTTAACAAATTTAGCCCCTTCCCGAGCTACCCATCCCTCCGCCGATTTAAATCCCCCCAATTAGAATCCTATCCAGTTATTCGTACATCACCCCTTCTCCGCAACTTCAATTCCGCACCAATACTTGCATTAAACTTCCTTACCACAGATCAATCAGCCAATTCCTAGAGATAGCACCGGGGGCATCCACCACAAAGACCAAATCCAAGTTAGCAACCGATCATCCGAGCACCAACCACGGTTGCCAAACCATCCTCGACCAACCATCCCATCTAAATTTACAAACAGGGTTGCGGCGACAAAATCCACTCCAGCCATGGTTTTCAAAGCCATGGAGCTAAGTAAAGCTGAATCAGATCTAAATGAAAAAAATCAATGGATCTATATCCATTAACAATATATCTGGGTCCACTTCTACTCCATCTGAATCCGAGGTGATTCCACTTAGCGCCACAGCTTCAGAAACTACTGTACAAGCAACCATTTGTCTCAGATCCAGCTACAACTCTGGGAAATCATACTAGCTACAAGTTTTTAAAATCATAGTATAACCATATCTTTGATACATGCTTCTATTCCAGACTTTAATTTATAATAAAGAACTGTTCTATCTTCCTCTTTAAGCTTTAAAATACTTATCTATATTGAATCAGAAATTGAAAAGGGCTTAAAGTTGATTTTTGATTACTAAAATATAGGGATAAACTTTATAGTCTTTCAGAGAAAGAAAGGTCTTTTCATACCAATCCATTTTTTTTAAAAAATGGGTTCCCCTGGCATGGGGAAACCATATCCTAAAAATAAGACAGTTCAGATGCAACGATTACAGGATTTCCCATAATCGTTGCAGGTTTAATCCGCTGCAGCCCTAATTGATCTGATACTCTTCACCCTGGGGTGCTAAAGCCAGATCCAAAAAAAACCTGCACTCCTCCAGGCCTGGGAATTAGCTCTAACATGAAAAGTTCTGAAAGAACATGAACCCCCATTTCTCTAGAAACAGCCCCACCCACCAGCCAGCAGATATCTACCAGGAAAGTTCAGAGAGCGTAACAAAGGTATACTTAAATGTACAGCACAGCTAACTGGTGTTGCAACTGTGCTATTTTAGCAGAGTTACAAGAGGAAAAATATTTGGAGACTAGATAATTATCTTTATTTGAAGATATGGATTATATAGCTGCGCTGAATCATTATATGAGGAACATGATTGTGTTGATCACTCAGTTGGATGATGGAGGGGGTGGCTTGACCTGGTAATGAGTCAAGCGCTAAATTTAGTCATCCACTGTATGGGATCATCATTTGTTCATGTTGCTAGTTCTGGGAATTTGAGTCAACTTCCTTGTTTGGCTACAGGTCACCAGGAAGTCAGATTACAGGCCACAAACCTGTTTAGTTGGAACCTTGTTGGCAGGTTGGCCCTGCTGTTTTCACACTGGATAACCATCATCGCTCCCCTCTCTGTTACCAGATCTAACAGGTATAGTAACGTGCAGTGAAATATCATAAATGACACATTTTTTTAATCCAACCGGTTAAAGTTTATCCAAGGCTGGCTAAAATCAAAAGCTTATCCAAGAGCTCTTTCACAAGCTTGCAACCAATCAGCCACCATGTCTAATTCATATAATCACACCTGGATATAAGCCAAACAATGCAATTTGGCTTTAGTTTTAATACACTTATACTTTATACACATAAAATGCAGCTCCCTTCAAACAGTATATGTTGCCAAGCCTGCAAAATTTGATCTATGGCTTGGGTGAAGGAAGTTTACTTGGCAGCTGTAGCAGATTGACCCTCTAAAAGCCAACCCTCAAAGTTCAACCCCCATAGGATGGCTATTAAGTATATCAGGAGTTTAGGGGGTTCAAAAGCTAGCGTTGTGACCAATATAAATGCCTCAACCGCCAACATATCTCACAATATACAGGGGTTGCTGATAGAGGTGCCCCATGAAATATCTAACAGCATTGGTCATCCCTTGCCAATGCCAAATTGCGGGCACTATATTCTAATTAGGAGTGTTACCAATTTGATGTGCTAATCTCTTCCTCAAGTTATTTTCAGTCAGAAAATTACATGTAACATGCCGCTATTTCACCCCTGGCAACTTGTGACTCCCAAATATAGTATATCAACCACATTAATCTTAAAATAAATTATCTTATTTCTATTCTTGCCCTTTCTATTTGGACTTTTGTCTTCTCAATCTAAATACTGAACTATTACTAGTTCAGTTGCAGCAGCGGTATCAGGAGTAGGTTTGATTGATAACCTATTTATAAAAAAACTCCCCTCAAGGAAGGACAAGCGCTAGCCATATGGCTACACCTCACCAAGAAACCTTCCTCTCATCCCTGATATGACCTCCTCAAGGGTTACATTGTATATCAGGATCAACTGGTTCTCACCAGCCCCTACAACCAACTCTGCCTGGGACAATATAATGTTAGTGTCACCCTGTCTCAGTCAGATCTATTGCAGTAAATGCTGAATTTACAGTCAGACCCCTGCACAGATGGCATTGAAGACATCAATATGTTAAGCTGGCTACACTCCACAGAGACCTGCCTCTGTGTTTGTCAGGTACCAGAACCCATGTGGGCAGTCACAGCGTCAGGGTGACTTATTGGGCCTGCCGCTGCATGGTTTACCACCTGTGCCAGTCAAGAAGTTGAGGTTACATGAGATGTGTTTAGGGAAGCTGCTAAGGCATGCTACAGTGAGGCGTTCTCACCCATTGTGGTAGAAACACCCCTACTTAAAATCAAAAAAACCAGAAGTGTCTCTGAATATCTTGCTGCCTGACAACAAGTTCTTGCCGCTGTCCCAGAAGTCATTATCAACAGAAATACAATACTCCTCACACTCATAATAAATATTTAGAACCCCATATCTGTAAATAGGTGCCAATAAGATGCTGCACCTCCATTGAAAACTGATATACAGCCATCAGGGAGGAAAATGATCAAGATAAAATGGGGTTTAAGGTCCAACAATGCGCTCATACAGCCTTGACCACACCTGGGAGCACCCACAGCCAAGTAGGTCACTGCCAGCCCCGCCAACATGATAATGGCAACAAGCGTCCTCACAAGGGGGATCTGCAGCTGGCACAAATTGAGGGGTTAAAAAAAGCCTGTGGTTGTAGACATGAGAAGCTCTACAGCCCTATTTGATTTGAAAACTCAATATCTCCTAGCCAAACCCCCTGTAGTCACAATTTGCACAAGGTCAAACCCCTGGACGTGTTTCAGGTACACAGCAACAACCCCACCCTCCAAGCTAGTCACACACAAAATAAAACCACTTGCTTGGATTACCCCTTTTGCTTCTGTGGAAATCTTAACAAGCTCCTGGTAGAAACTATGGCCAACCACACCAAGGTCCTCAAGAAATTTCTTGTTCCCAACAATTGGGGTGCATGCCCAGTTGATCCAAGGCAGTGCACCTGGAAAACTCCTGCAAGGTAGCCATCACTCACAAAAAAGTGCCCTTCTCAGTGAGAATGGGAATCATACAAGCTGGACTCTCTGAACTCATCATGTGTAGGCTTATACAAGGCATTGTTGCAGATCAGGACTGGCTATGCCACAATTACCCTCAAATTGACTGAGAAACCTCTGTCATTACTCTCAGGAGGAATAATGTTGGCTTTTAAGTCTAACCAATTGAGATGAACAAGTGATTACATGACACTGTCTTCATACATATTACAGAAAAAGGCTCCTATGAGTTCAAAGAGGGAAAGCTAGATCCCAATCAGTGCTTAGTTGAGTTTATCAGGGCTGAACCCCTCTCAACTACCCCTCATAGGGACCCATCACCAGCCTTGCAGGAATTACTCAACAAGTTCAAGTATGTATTCAACAGTACGCTGGACCAGTTAATTCTACTTCAAGAAATTTAGCACACTGTATAATAACAAGAGTCAATATCAAAGGCCCAACCACTGTACCATCTAACACCTAAGAAGGATGAAAATCTCAGCCAAATTCTTGCAGACGCTCTATACAAGGGGTTTATCTTCCCCTCATTATTCGATATGAAGATGCAGTCTTCTTTGTGGCCAAAAAAGACATATCACTCCACCTGGTCACAGACCAATGCACCCTAAACAAAGTCACAATAAAGAACAAGTACCTCTTACCACTGATTGATAACTTTTTTACTACACTCACAGATGCCAAAGTCTTTAGTAATATTGGCCTCATTGCAGGGTACAACCAAGTCATAATTGCCCCTGGGGATGAGGCAAAAACCGCATTCCAAACACACTACAGGTTATTTGTGTGTTGCTTCATGAATTTTGGCATGACCAATGTACCATCCATATTTGCAATGCTCATGAGCAAGGCCGTCAAGAATCTGATTGGGAAGTGTGTTGTCAAGTACCTGAATGAAAGTATTGCATTCAGCCAGGATCAGGAGGCACATCTCTACCATCTCTGTGCCATCTCAACACCCTTTGCAGATGTTAGCTGAAAATTAAACCATCCAAATGTGAGTTCCTACAGTCAGAGCTGCTGTTCCTGGAACAGACTGGCTCCTCCAAGACAATAAAACCCAACCCAGCTAAGCTCAAAGAAATCACCAGTGTGGTGCTCAAGGACTCTAAAGGTACAGTTGGAGTAGCTGAGCAGCAACTGGGGGAGCACATCAAGACTAATATCTTCTTACTCAACAGAACCTCTATCCTGGGTGCTACAAGTAATCTAAGAATGTTAAGTCAGTTGTTATGTCTATTTGGTAAATGATGTCTTTATTGGGGTC
This sequence comes from Entomophthora muscae, assembly GCA_014839935.2. Classification (NCBI taxonomy): domain Eukaryota; kingdom Fungi; phylum Entomophthoromycota; class Entomophthoromycetes; order Entomophthorales; family Entomophthoraceae; genus Entomophthora; species Entomophthora muscae. The sequence continues at coordinate 37,044 of QTSX02000155.1, forward strand.
TTCTGAGGGTCTTTTATAGTTGGAGGGGGAGGAGGGAAAAGAAAGGGTGAGTCATCCTGACTGAGGTCTGGACTGACAGGCACTAAGCTATTATTGAAGGTCTGAAACATTTTGGAGAATATTCAGAGAGAAAAGGGCTTAGATTGGGTGGGATGTGAACATCTGAACATGTGATCTTGGGGTCAGGTGGTCGCAGAAAAAGTAGGGCTGTCTCTAAAGAATTGGGTGTAGAATAGGGTTTCAGGATGTTCTTCTAGAGGGTCAATGCTCAGCAAAAAGGGCGGAAAATCACTATACCAAAATAAATAATAAGAAAGATCAATGGGTCAATCATCAATGCATCTGCAGCTAGCCGCAGATACGTCAATGAGTTGATAATTGCCATATGTTAATCCTTCTCCAATGGGTCACCAATCAGAGCATCTGCGGCTAGCTGCAGGTGCGTCAATTAGGGTCTAATAAAAAATGCTCCTATAGATTTTGGAGGGCAACTCTCTGATGCAAAATGCAAAAAGGGGCAGCAGTTCCCCTATAATTTTTAAATAATGAAACAGTCTTATATAGTGATATTGGTGAGTGGCACCCTGCACCACAACCAGTATGCCGGCTCCTACTGATGTGGGTCAGGTGCACACTTTTTTGGGTTTGGTGGCAGATTTACACAAGTTCATCCCTAACTTAAGGGAACTGATTGCTCCCCTTACTGAGTTACTCAATACCAAACTACAACTATAATGGACCCCAGTGCAGGGCTAAGCCTTTGAGAAGCTCAAGCAGTGCCTCACAAAGGCATTGGACCTCCAAATTACCAACAGAAACTGTAAGTACAAACTTTGACCAATACCCAGGATAGGGCCATAGGGGGCATACTGCGGGTGAAAACTGATGAAGGTGTCTTCCTAACAGTAGCCTAAAAATCCAGGAAACTCATTGGCACAAAACAACACTACCCCATCCACAGTAAGAAGTTTGCTGTAGTTTTTCCATTGTGTTGAGAAGTGGCACTGTTATCTGAAAGGCGCTAACTTCCCACCCAGGGTCTTCATGGACCATAGGTTCCTCCAGTACTTCAATACAAAGTCACATCTGACCCAATGTCAGGCAGGGTGGGTGAAACATATACCTCCCTATTAACTCTGCATTGAGTAGTGGTGAAAGCAGCTAAGAGCTGTACCAGCAGTGATGTACATTGATTTATAGGCAAAGAAATCATCAGCAAGTTTTGAAAACCAGATCTTCTTATTACAGATAAAGGCAAGGAACTGACCTCTGATAACACAAATGCTTATTTGGCCAAACAAGGATTGAGACACACAGTAACTACATCATATCATCTTCAAATAAACAGCAGAGTGGAATGATTCAAATGGCTCCCTAGTACAAGCCCTTTCCAAACTCACTGATGGCGCACCAGAAGAATAGTCAAAGCAGTTGACTACAGCCCTCTTTTATGCTACACCCAAGTGAACAGAACCACTGAGAGAAGCCATTTTTAATTATTATACAATACACAACCCATCATAATTCAAGCCTGGATGGAACCCAAGCAAGAGATGCCTAGAAAGATACCACTCAGAAATGATCCAAATATGTGCCTTGCCAACTGTGGCCAAGAGGCTTGGGAAGAGAAACAGCTGCAAAGCACAATAATAAAACTCAAGAAAAGACATAAAGTTGATGACAAATTCTGGGTGACGTATATCAAAAAGAGCAAGCTATAGCCTGAAAAAGTGGGCCCTGTCATTTTAATAAAGGTAAACAACAATAATATCTATCTGGTCCAAGGATTGGGAAAATAGAAGCAGGACAAGACCATGCATCATTACTGGCCCCAACTACAAAAAAAGAAAAAAAGCATCAGAAGCAGCACTATCTAAAACTGATCATAACCTGTTAGAATACAGTGCCCATGCACCAGACAACTTTCCTGCCAACCTATTACCCAAGAAGGCTGAGCCTCAGCAGGGGGTGCCAAAACTGTGGGGTTGACCCCTCAGTAAAGCTTTGCACAAACAACCCCTTGGACCTCAAATTGACATTCTGGAATATGTGGTAAAAAGTGGAAGTCAACTCAATTGACTAAACAAGGAAACTCAAAACAACCTTAACACAAAACCAAAAAACACACTCAAATTAGCACTTAAGTTATTAGCAGGGTCAAGCCACCCTTTACCCATCTAAATGTTGACCAGGAGGTATCTTGTTTCTCCCAAAGGATTCACTCAAACAATATAATCCCCCATAACACAATAAAGACATTATCTAGTTTATAAAATCTTCCCATTGTAACTCTGCTAATACAGCACAGTTACGGCAGTGCTGTTGTACAGAAACTTCAAAGCATCAAATAATCCAAGGGCAGTAGAAAGACAGGAAAGTATAATCCTGGAGGTGCAGTAAGCAGTGTAGGTCTTCCCAGGGAAAATTGTTATCTGATTTTTCTGCTTGCTTGAGTTTTTGAATTCATATGGCCACTATAATTTTTGAAATAAAATTTACGAAATTGGCTAATAGTGCATCCTGAAAGTCATTATAGGCTCTGTCTGCTGTGAGAGTGTTGTTTGGCAGTTTGGATTATCATGTCCCCATATTATTGGTTATGTGTATTACAGCCTCCAGGATCCAAAATTGTGAGGGGTACTGACGTTTTTGGGTTTATATGAGGCATTTAGCCTTGCCTTTATGTTTTAAGTGTAAAAGCCCCAAAAGGGGTTATATTTCTTTAGAAAAGAATATGACCACAATGTGTAAGGCATTATATTGGGGTCCATGGATGGTGTTGGCATTTTCAAGCCATCAGAAGTTGATATGGCACTGTATTGAAAAGTTAGGACAAGAAACTTATTCATACTATGTAGTGTTACCATTGTTTGGAAAGTGTATATATATCAAGTTGTTGGCATGTTTCTTGACCATAATTGTAGCCAGTAATTTTTAATTGATAAGATTGTTAAACACTACCTCTGATACCACTGTTGTAACTGTGCTATGGCCAATAGTTCTATAAGATATTAGAAAATAAATTTAATAATTAAATTATTGTGGAAGAGAAGAAAAAGGTTCTATACTCTTGTGATGGGACATCAGGAGGTGGTCCTGTAGATAGTTGTTACTCAGCTTTTAAGCTATGTGGGTGAGTGCTGTTCGTACTAGAACACCATGAGTGGGGATAGTGTGGTGGTAATTGGCAATGTCATCTGTAGATTGACATTGCTTGTTGTTGCCCTAAGTAGGCAATATGTCAAGTTGGGTCGTTACTTGATCCATGAGAATTTGGGTCCGTCGTGAAAAGGCCAAACCAAACACTCATTAAATGAGATATGATAGTTGCATGTCAGTGAAATTTCATAAAAATCACTAATTTATTGTAGGGGATTTAAACTTAACTTAATTGAAATCAGATAGTTATTCATTTTAAATCTCTTAGGGAAGGATATTTTTTATGCAAAGAAAATTGATTTTTTATAAATACTTGTTGATATATAGTAATTCGATAGAAACAAGGAAAGTTAATATTTGGTTCCTTTTTATTTGAATCAAATGAAATATCTGATTATTTATTCGACAAATGAATTCTCAATAGACTCAAACCTTACAGTTAAAATTCCGATAGGGAGATTCTTGTAAACAGCCGGTAAAAGTAGACGCTCGATATTAGGCTTGCAGAACAGGCACCAGTTAAAGCTGGTGTTATTGTCAAGCCAAGATAACTCATTAAAAATTCGGTTTGCAAATACTACTGCTTTCTTTGGACCTTGAAAAATTATCAAATGGTTAGAGTTGGAAGATTTTAAAGATGTAGGCTCAGGAGTCCCAAAATCCTCCTTCTGGAGTTGTACACACCAGCTGTGGATGTCACATGGGGTAATTGACAAACGACATTTCTCATCTTCATAGCAGTATTCTTCTCTGGATATAGCCTTGTTTCCTGACCAACGCAGATTATAAGAGACATAGATATGGGGTTTGGGATAAACCTCAGGATACAGGAGGGCTGAAAAGAGCAGGGGATTTAACTTATGTGACATAGGAAACGTCCAATTTCCAAAGTGAAAGCTGCATTTGGGGTTAATGTAGCTGTTGGAGAGAACCACGGCCTCTTGAGTTCCACATGGCCTGCCTTTAGGTGCTCTAGGCGCCTTGAATGATATCTTACCCCCAAATCCTGATAACGCTACCGCAAAAAATAGAAAATACATCATAATTAAAAGGCTGCTTGAAAGTAATACGACTGATCCTTGGTTCCCAGCTGCCACCCACTTCCCACAGATGTATTTAATCCAGGAAAATCTCAAAGAAGCCTTTATGAATCTTAACTTATTAACCACATTGGTAGCTTCAAAACAAAATCAACTTTTATAATGTCAATTTATTAAAAAGTAAATCTTAGCTTGCGTGGGGTAAAGCAAAAAAGAATCTTTTATCTGATACCAAGAATTTAGGTTTCACTTCTCACCAAACAACGTCCTGATTTTAAATTAATTTGATATAGGAATTTATAACTAAATCTTCATAACACAGTTTCACTTCCTTTAAGCTGCAGATCCAAAATACTTTCTACTCCCGAAACTGTTCGGCTTTTGGCAACCTTATCGTTTTTTAGACTTTTGGATGACATCAGCTACCAGCTTTAAGATGAAATAAAAATAGATTCCACTTAAAAAACAGTAATATATATAATTAGTTTTTTACTATTGTTATTCTACACCAGAAAAAAGAACTTTAAAGAGTTTACAATATCCGTTTTTTGATTAAGCAAATTCTAACAGTTCTGGTTATTTTCAAAACAATAAACCAAAAAGTTTATTTATGGATTTTCAAAGATTTTTAAGTTTAGCTAATGTCGAAACCGCAGGCTCGACCCGCCAGCAAGGTTCCAACCAAGCGGGTTTGTGACCCGCAATCCGATTACCCGGTCACTCAAAGCCAGACCCGGAAGTCAACTCGGATTACCAAATCAATCAACATGAACAAATGATGATCCCCTACAGTGGATACCTTGTTTTGGCGCTTGACTCATTAACAGGATCAAGCCACCCCTCTTCCATCCAGCTGTGTGATCACCAATCATGTTCCTTCTATCCTTGATTCACATGAGCTATATAATCACTATCTCCCAATAAATATTATTATCTAGTTTCTAAATATTTTTCCCCATGTGACTCTGCTAAAACAGCACAGTTATGACACTAATTACTATTTGTTCTCACCCATTGTATTTATGACATAATTTCTTAAACAAGCATATAAGTTTTTGCCAAAAAAACTTGATAGATAGATAAAATATCCCACTAGCCAAAATCTGGTCCACCAAACACCTTAACCTACTATTTCATGATTAATCCTATATATTTTCCAAAAACACAAATATATTGTATGATTTCTAATATCTATCAAACTAATTTATTGTGATTTTTTAAAAACTTATTTTTTTAATTTCCATGATTTATGATGGATAACATTAATACACATCAAATATTTCATCCTCTAAATACTATTTCCTCATATTAGACCTCTTTTAAAATTTGCTTAAACTAAAGGCAATAAACAAGTAAATATAAATAAATTATACATTCAATTAGTTTCATCTATTAGACAAAGATATAGGCTAAATCAAATAATTCAAGCTTGAAAATATAAAAAATTGGCCATATATTATTAAAAGTAGTTATCAAATCACATAAAAATCCTCACATCAATGAGCCTACATTTAATGCCAGCCTTGATGCCAAAAGTATGCTTAAAATTAAATAAAAAGTTTAGATCCCATGAGTTATGGAGCTTTAAGATTTATGAGAAATCTATTAAGTGAAAATTATTTAAAACAAATAAATATAATGTTTCATAGCTATCAATTGATTCAACTTTATCATAAACCAGATTTGTTTTACATTGATTTTTTGTCAAGATTTTGGGATCTTGAAGAAGAAGAGGCATAATTTTTATTGTTCATATTAAGCATGTTGGGATATGTGAATCTGTATGAAGACAGATGTGCTTCTATTGGTGTGGATAGGTGTGACAACAGGCTGTGTTCTGTTGCTGGTTGATACAAGTGATGGGGAAGTCCTGTGGTCCTTTAGAGATGCGACACTGTCAGTGGTGGTTTGGCAGGAATTCAAAAGTATCAATAAGTTGCTCTTATTGTACTTTGACACCACTACTATTTGGACTAGTAGTGATGTTGAAGGGTATTAAATTGTCTTCCTTACAAGTGATCTTGGAAGGGCCCTTTATAGTTGACAGCTAGCAGCCAAACTGGTGTCTAGCTGCAGACAACTCTTACTAGCTAGCCTATCATCCCCAAGCTACTAGTTTCACCCCCTAGAGTTGGATCCCAAAACCTGAATAAGGTTTGAGATGAGGTAATATTCTAGGCTGCTGATTTCTCCTCTTCAGCCTAGATATACCATGACTTAGTTACGGCAAACTAAGTTGACACCCAATTTGGCTGACCTGCCCTTGTGCTTGGTATAATGTGCAAAATTTGCACAGACAGTCTTCTGTCTCACTTCTCAGTGAAACAGGATGTTGTAATTCCCTGTTCCAATCTCTGGGTTGGGTCTGCGTCCCTATTTGGAATCCAGAATCCTTAGCATCTAATTATAGAAGCTTCTGGATTGGCCCATGACCTGAGACCCGGAATATCTCAGGCGTCTTCTGACTTGGAAACTATATCAATCTTATTATAGTTTCTCCGTATTCTGGAATAGCTGTGTCACTCTGGCTGTGATCCGTCCAATGTCAACCCACAGCTTCAGTGATAGGTATATGGATCAGTCAACCCTAATAGATCAGGATTTCCTGACATTCCCCCCACTTGACTGAGCTATATAATTTCTGGAGAACTTCTTTAGCCCGGAATATGAGCAGCAATTATTCTGGAGTTAGCAACAAGTCTGATGCCCGCCAGATGATGGCGCAGATGTCAGAGGAGGACCACTGTCATTTCCATGGGCTTTCTAAGGAAGCCAAGGTGGTGTTGCTCTGTGGGCTTCAGCAAGCAGATACTGGCTCACTCTGCTTTGGGCTGGAAAGTTCAGTTCCCGGCAAAAACAGTGATGAAATCCCGGTAGAGGGTGAAACCACAGGGCGGTCTTCTGTTGGTGGTAAAAAGCGCCTCACTGAGACCCAGGCCAGTTCAGCACGCACCCGCCCTTGTAATTTGGGGAGGGAGCCCTTGGTTGTGGACCCTTATTCCTGCACCTTTACCTTTTTCTCGGTGGATGCCAATCTGCCTGACCTTGATTCTGTGCCCTTGCTCTGATTGGGTGAGGAGGGTTTCTCCATTACCCAACTTTATTTGGGAATGGATATAATTCCCTAATTCCTTTTTGTAGTAATGGCTCAGCGCCTGCACCATGATCTCAAGCAGCGTATTTCCCATTCCTGTGAGGGCTTTCACAGTGTGGACAACGGTGATCTGGCGGGGCGGTTGGGTGAACAGTTGGCAGAGCTTCTAGTTGCTACTGGGGATGCAGGCAGGGTAAGCAAGGCTTGTCAAAGCTATATATTGGACTTTGGCTTGTGGGTGTTTTCTTCTTGGTTTGGCGCCCTGGAGGGGTTTTCTCAGTTGTACTTGTCCCTGGGAGTTGACAACTCAGATGCGCGTTACAGCCGTATCTGCTGTGTTGTCCGCAGCATATACATCACCATTGACAATGGGGCCAAGCAGCAGGCGGTTTGCGGGATGGTGTTATGTGGGGACATAATTCTTACCCCCAATCTTAGCCTGCCAATGACTAATTCTGCCAACATGGTGGCTCAATGGGAGAAGATTTGTAACAAGCTGGGCTCTCTTAAGGCGCCGTTGCCCTGCTGTTATTGGTATATTTCCGGCTTTATGTTGGACTGTGTGGTCTTGTTGTGTGCTTTTCCTTTGGATACTGGGCTCTGGCAAGTTGATGCCGTCTCTGGGGAGATTCCTGTTCCTTTTGTTTGCTTTTACCAAATTAGCCCAAGTGAGCGTCAACTCTGGCTGCAGGCCGCCACTTACTGGTTTGCTGAGAGATGGAAGTTCCCTTTTGTGTTGATCTGGAGCCTGAGACAGGTGGTGCAAAGGTCTCAAAGAGGAAGAGCCCAAGTGGCCGAGTCTGAAGGGGAGGAAGAGGATCCTGAGTATCAGGAGGGCAACCCTTAGTTGTTTGCAATAAAGCTTATTTCCTATTATGATTTTTTTAGAATTTAATTAAACTTTATTGTGAGCCAATATTTGTAATGGAAAAATATGGCTTGAGGAACCTGGTGTGAACTCTGTTGATGAGTCTTCCATTGCCAGATCCTTTATTGTGTAAACATCTGGAGAGGTCTTTTCAAGGATTTCAAAAGGCCCTTTCCAGATGCTGTCAAGCTTATGAGCCCGTCCTACGACTCTGTTATGGTATGAAACCTGAGTGCCAATTTTAAATTTGGCCAGGGCACTTCAATTCTTGTTGTCAGTCTTGCGTCCTTTGTTCCTGGTGAGGGAGGTTTCAGTGAAAGCTTCGGCTTGAAGCTTGATGAGCGTGTTGGCTAACCTAGACATATATTGTTGATATGTTATGTTACCCGGGTCCCCATTGCTGAAAACAGAATTGGCGGGATTGCTGGATGACGTCCATATGTCAATTGAAACAGGGAGAAGCCAGTTGTACTGTGGATCAAGATGTTGTATGCAAACACAACAGCAGGCAGAAAGAGATACCTTTTGGAAGTCTGGGTGTCTGCCAGCTTTTTCAGAATGTTGACTAAGGTGCTGTTAGCTCTCTCAACTATTCCATTTGATTCTGGATGGTATGGTGTAGAGAGCACTCCCCTCACGCCCATGAGCTCATTTAATTTTAGAATTATGTGAGCAGTGAAGTTTGTTCCGTTGTCAGTAAGAACAAACTGGGGACAGCCATGCTGATGGATAATCTGTTCCAATGCAAATCTTGCTGTTGATTTGGCGCTGACGTGCTGCAGCACTTTGGCTTCCACCCATTTGGTGAGGTGGTCAATTGCTACAATAATGTAGCGCAAACAACCCACACACATTGGTAGAGGCCCAACCACGTCTATACTAATAGTATGCCAAGCAAACTTGGGCTCTACTGCTTTGTATTGATGCTTACTGGTGAAGGGTCTCTTGTGCTGACATTTTGTACAGTAGGTTAGAATTTCTTTCACATCAAAGAAGAGCAACTCCTAGTAGTAATGTTGTTGAAGCTGGTGGAATGTCTTTCTAAAGTCACTATGACCCACTGCCTTGTGGGAGTCATTATCAGATCTGGGCGTTCTGAAGGTCTCAGAAAGATATATTTGGCACCATCATGATACTTATACAGCTTTTGGTTCTCCATCTTACAGTCTTTGTGGAGCTTGCAGAGAATAGCCTGTACTTCTTCTGGTTTATCCTCAAACTTGTTGGTGAGCATCTTTTTGTATAGCAGGTTGGCCTGAGTTGCTACTATAGCAACTGTGGGAAGTCTTGACAAACAGTCCGCCTTCTGGTGGTTGGCGCCAGGACAGTGGACTATAGTGTAATCAAAAGCCTGAAGTTTTAATGCCCATTGGGCAAGGCGTCCTTCTGGCTCCCAAAGATTTTGCAGCCAACTGAGGCTGGCGTGGTCAGTGACCACAGTGAAGTGTACCCCAACCAAGTATACTCTAAATTGCTTGTAGGTGTATATCACGGCAAGGCATTCCCTTTCTGTGATTGTGTAGTTTTGCTCATGTACATTCAGAGAGCGGCTAGCATAGGCCACTGGGTGTTCCACCCCTGTGTTGTCCAACTGGGAAAGTATGGCTCCTAATGAGGATAAAGAGGCATCCGTATATACAACAAAAGGTTTGCTGAAGTCCGGATACATCAACACTGGACTGGAGGACAGGCTGGTGTGGAGGACATTGAAAGCATCTTGACAGGCTGTTGTCCATAGGAAGGGGACCCCATTCTTCAGTAGATGAAACAGAGGCTTGCCAGTACAGGCAAAGTTGGGGATAAAGCAACAATAGTATCCTACCATCCCCAGGAAGACCTGTATATTGCATTTTATTTCTGGCTGCTTCATCTTGGGGATTGCCTCCACATTAGCTGGATGAGGGCGGAGTCCTGATGTATCAACCACAAATCCAAGGTACTCCAACTGATCCTTGAAGAATTGAAATTTTCAGGGGTTGATCTTCAAATTGGCATCTGCCAATCTTTTGAATACAGCCTCCAAATGCTCAAGGTGTTCAGTGAAGGTTTTTGAAAACACATTGATATTGTCCAGGTAGACTAGGACGCAAGAGAGCTTGAGATTGCCCAGTATGGTGTCTATGGCCCGCTGGAAGGTTGCAGGTGCATTGCACAACCCTTGTGGCATTTGGGTTGGCTGGAAAAGGCCCTGGGAGGTAATTATGGCGCACTTCTCCTGTTCCTTGGGTGGAAGCTCAATTTGCCAGTTACCCAATATGAGGTCCATAGCTGAGAAGTACTTGGCCCCTCCAAGTCAATCCAGTGTATTGTCAATCCTGGGCAGCGGGTACAAGTCCTTCTTGGTTATCAAGTTCAGGCGTCTGTAGTCTATCACTACTCAATTACTTCCATCCTTCTTTTTTACTATCAGGATAGGTGACGTCCAGGGACTCTTGGATGAGATCAACATGCCTCTGTCTAGAAGTTGCTGGATTTCATTGCTCACAGTCTCTTCACTGGCCTTTGAGCAACAAATTGGTTGAAAGCGGACAGGTTTTTTATCCCCCGTGTCAATGTGATGGGTGACCTCATTGGCGCACCCAAGATCAAAGTTGTCCTCTGCAAATATGCAACAATATTTTTCAAAAAGCGCGCTGGCTTGTTCCCATTCAGTGTCATTGAGGAAAGATAGATCAGCCAATGGAGTGGTTACATATGCGGTGGCTTCAAATTGATCAGGGAGACCCATTTCTGACAGGTCTTCAATACACTCAAAGCTGACCAGTTATTCAACTGATAGAAGATGAAAAAATCCTACAATCTGGTTCTTCTTGATGTGGATGTCATGCCCTTGAAGGCTAGCCAGTAGGACATGAATTTTGCCATAGCCAGGAATGATTATCCCAGGAGCAATACACAGTTTGAATCTTGAACGTCCCCAGGGCTAATGAACTTCACCATATAATCCTGCAGGATGTCTAAGGATAAGCATGTGTTGACAACCTGCTGTTGGCCAGATCCAAGTGTAAGAGTTGACCTTGAGAGGAGCGGAATTCCTTTGTGCTCCTTGATCTGGGTTGGCAGCCACTTTCCCTTTCTCCCCGTACAGGTGTAGGGAACTGGCACCACACTGTCCTTGTTTCCAGATTGATGCTAGGTTTTACCTTAGCTGGTGGTTTTGCGTCCCACGTGTAATACAGTGGGATGGTCTGGCAAAGGATTGTCAGAGTGTTGTCTTTCATGTCCAATCTGACCCCGTATTTATGTAGAAATGCAGTACCAATGAGCACGTCATAATTTTCACTGGGCAGGACCACAGCAGGAGAGGACACAGCAATGGAACCAAAGTGCATTGGCAGAGCGCTGTAAGCTCCTTCAGACGTGGTGGTGTGTTTACCAGCAGTACCATATACTCTGGTGTGCGCAATGTCAGGAGCAATACCTAGCTTCCTGACAAGGCGGGTGGGCAAAATATTAATAGCGGCACCACTATCTATTACGGTGTGCACCTTGACTTTATTAACAGAGATATCTGCATATGTACATTCAGAGTAGAGTTCAGAGCGTAAGTTTAATACGTGTACACCCAAGGGTGCCAGAGTGTCAAAGTACTGTTTGAGACTTTGACCAATCTCAGGGAAGTTGGCCTCAATGGTCTCAATGGGAAGGGAGAATTGGACTCCCTTCAAGGAAGGTAGGTCACTGGCTATGCTGGGTTCAGAAGCAAGGCAAGTTTCCTGGACTTAGGCTGTGTACAGTTTGGAAACTGTCTCTACAGCGTTTGGTGTGACCTTCCTTGGGCGTCCCCTGCTTCTGGTAGGAATAGCATAAGGGTCGTCTGACACAAGCATGTGTAGAGGATCCTCTTTGAATTCCTGTTTAGGGGCAAAGTGGGACGGCAGACTGGCCAAGGGCAGATCTAATGCCTCTGGTGTTGTTGTCTCAGAGGGGGCTGTATTAGTTTCAGCTGCCTCTAGAGGCTGGCGGTCTGGTTCTTTTGGAATGGGTGAAGTGGCGGACTCAGTATATTCCTCTACTGGCCCTCCTTGACTTTTCCCTGGTCATCCTGTTTTTGGTTGACCACCACATTTACTGAGGACTCACACTCTTTTCCCTTGCAGACGCTGGCCCAGTGTCCTTTCTTACCACACTTGTGGCAGGGGCCAGGAAGTTCCTTGTCCTTGTAGTCACTTCCTGATTTACCATTTGAGTTGGAAGTGGCATTGTTGGGCTTGGGTTTGCAAGGTTTGTCCTTGGTGGGGGTAGACAAGCAATTATTCTGTCCTTTATTTGGAGCTCCAAACTGGCCCCCAAGGCGGCTCAAATAGCTGATGATCCGTTGGGTTGAGCTGGATTGATCCAGGATAGGGAACATGACATTGGCTAACTCTCTGTATGGCTGTAATGCACGTCCCATGGTAATTCTGCAGTCCAACTCAGATAGAACACCAGCGCCTAGGAGAACCTGCGCTTCATGATAGAAGCATTCTGCAAAGTCCTGAACAGACTCGTACTTTTTGAACAAGATGTTACTGAACTCCGCCTTTTGAGCTTGCAATCTGGTCTCACTACCAAATTCCTCAATAACGGCCTGGTGTGCATCTTCATAAGTCCAATTGTCTAGTGGTAGGCGGGGCATGATGACGTCTATGCAGGTGGGATCCAAGGTGTTTATGAGGGTGGTCGCCATCATATGGTTGCTTGCACCTCTCATGGACATTTCAAAGAGGCGGATGAAAGTTCAAATGTTTCCATTCCAATTGAACTTTGGCAAGTTGAGTGGTTTAAACTTATGATCAGGGATAGTTGGTTCTGTGACTTTCTTTCTGGTGGCGTGGGAATTACTAACACACGGTACCAACAAGGGAGTAAGAGGAGGCAAAGCTGCCGCTCCTCAAGGAACTCTACGGGTGTTACCTGAATCATTGCTCACGTGATCAGGAGATAGTTCAAAGAAGTCTGGTAATGAAGAGTTTTTCTGCTGCTCTGGATTTAATGCTGGGACAGGTGACGGTCTTCTGCCTGAAGATGTGCTACTTTCAGAAGAGGCTATATTTTCCAACCTAGCCAGTCTGGCTAACACATTAGCTTCAAATTCCTTATGTGAGGTTTTATTTTTGTGTACCTGCTCTAGCAGAGAGCTGTAGTTGTTCTCTGCTATTAACACCGTATTGGATAAAAGATCCTGTTGTTTTAACAGTTCCTTGGTCTGGAATTTGGCGGCGGCAAGATCACAGCGTAGCCCTGCTATGTCTTTGTACAGCTCAGATGCTAAATTCTGTGCGTCTTTTACTGCATCCCATAGCTTCTTCTGGTCCTCTGCGTATTTGGCGTGATCAAGACAGCACTGATGGTCCTCCTGCTGGGCAACAAGATTTGCATGATCTTTGATGCTTGGTAACATCTGTATGTGGCAGCTTAAAATTACATAATGGTTGGTTACATCTGTAACCCATTGTTCACTCAGGCCTCAATTGTCCAGGACACCGCCCACAAGTTGGTCAACCTGGTTGTTGAACTGGTTAACTATCTCATCTACCCTACCATGGGTAAGGGCGGTGGAGTCACAAAGATCTGCCACAACAGTCTTTACAGCCATGAAGCTGACGTTCAGTTGGCTGACCAAATTAAAGTTGGCCAATTGTAGCTTGGAGCAAAAGCAGTTGAGATTGTTCAACTCCAGCTCCTGCCTGGCAACCAGTTGTTAAGATGTTTAATGGCTGGGTGCACAAAATATGCAATCACCTCTTGGACCCTGCTCTGATCTAGTTAGAGGAGCTGAGCCAGCTGGGTGCAAGTGACCTCCTGGTATCTGTGGAAATTGTTACTCAAGTTGTTGGTGGTACCATCAATCTGGAACAAATTGAACTTGGCCTTGCCTTGGGGATTGTTGAGATTATGTCTTCCATGTTGCAAAGCCTGCAAGACGGCGCAAACCTTGTCTATGTTGTATTGTTGTTGACCCATGGTGACAGCAGTCCCTGTAATATTGAGCTGGATCATATCCAGCAGAAGTGTGGGTGCTTCATATGGAGTCAGTTCTAACCGGAAGGATTGATTGTGTTTGGTATTGCTGGTCTCCATGTATCCCCCGTACTTATCAACAAAGCTGGGGGTTAAGTAGGGCAAGGCAGCGCCTTGACTTGACACCAATAAAGCTTGTTTTTGTAGTGAGCACCACTGTCAAGATTTTGGGATCTTGAAGAAGAAGAGGTATAATTTTTATTGTTCATATTAGATATGTTGGGATATGTGAATCTGTATGAAGATAGATGTGCTTCTATTGGTGTGGATAGGTGTGACAACAGGCTGTGTTCTGTTGCTAGTTGATCCAAGTGATGGGGAAGTCCTGTGGTCCTTTGGAGATGAGACACTGTCAGTGGTGATTTGGAAGGAATTCAAAAGTATCAATAAGTTGCTCTTATTGTACTTTGACACCACTACTATTTGGACTAGTAGTGATGTTTAAGGGTATTAAATTGTCTGCCTTCCAAGTGATCTTGGAAGGACCCTTTATAGTTGACAGCTAGCGGCCAAACTGGCGTCTAGCTGCAGACAACTCTTACTAGCTAGCCTATCATCCCCAAGCTACTAGTTTCACCCCCTAGAGTTGGATCCCAAAACCTGAATAAGGTTCAAGATGTGGTAATATTCTAGGCTGCTGATTTCTCCTCTTCAGCCTAGATATACCATGACTTAGTTACGGCAAACTAAGTTGACACCCAATTTAGCCAACCTGCCCTTGTGCTTGGTATAATGTGCAAAATTTGCACAGGCGGTCTTCTGTCTCACTTCTCAGTGAAACAGGATGTTGTAATTCCCCGTTCCAATCTCTGGGTTGGGTCTGTGTCCCTATTTGGAATCCGGAACCCTTAGCATCTAATTATAGAAGCTTCTGGATTGGCCCGTGACCTGAGACCCGGAATGTCTCAGGTGTCTTCTGACTTGGAAACTATATCAATATTATTATAGTTTCTCCGTATTCTGGAATAGCTGTGTCACTCTGGCTGTGATCCGTCCAATGTCAACCCACAGCTTCAGTGATAAGGATATGGAACAGCCAACCCTAATAGATCAGGATTTCCTGACATTTTTGAAGACCCAACAAAAAATTTAACAAGGGCTGAGGATTTGAATCTTGATATCAATTTAAGTGGATTTCAGAGGCACAAACAGCTCCTAGGCACCAAAGGAATATAATAACTAAACTTTTAGCTATAATAACTCTTTGGGTAATGCTCACAAACTTGTCAAATAAAAGTTGACAAAATATCAGGCAAATGAAGGCAATCTCATTCTCATTAACCCCAAACATGTTTAAAACCACTGAGATTTATACTGTAAATTCAGAACCTGAATGTAAAAATGCGGGATTTTCATATCCTTGGTCAAATTTTGAATCTCTTTTGCGAGATAGCCTTTTTTTAATTAAATTGAATTCTTTGTATTTTTATTTGTATTTTTAAAAAATGCAGGAACTAATAGACACTTTGCAAAGTTCAAGTCAAACTGCATATTTCCAATGGACAAAATGAATTAACTGGAATCAGATTTGAAGCGTTTAAATCCATTAACCATTTTCATTAAGTTTACTATGTTTTTTGAAATTGCGGGATTATCAAATCCAAGAACCAAATTTAAAATAACTTTTGAATGGCACTAGTAAACTCAGATATTAATTTCAGGAACTGGAATTCAACTTGAATGTAAAGTAAGAAACTAGGACAAATCAACCCAAATCAAGAAGCTCCACTCTGGATAAAATTAAATGGAAAATCCAATCTCAACAACCATGTTTAGACATGAAATTAAGTGAAATGTAAAATTGTCTAAACTGGAAATGATGTAATATTATGCACTCTAAATCACTAATATAGCAACCACAAAACCATATAATGATATATGAGGTACCCTCCTGATGACACAGAAATATTTTAAAGTTTTTTGGCCCCTGGCATAGTCAAGGGGCCAACAAAACTTTTTTCAAGGAAGAAAGGAGGAAAGATAAACTATCGGTTTACTACACTATGTATTAGTGTATTGCTGTTAAGGATACTTGATTACAGTAGATTTTAAAAAATGCTAATAATAAAATAGAATATATATTACAATCTATTTATTATTAGCATTTTAAAAAATCTATTGTAATCAAGCATCTAAATTTTAGCTGTCCTAAAATGGAATAGAGTAATTTTTGAGAATGCCTATGATTCCTAAAATAATTAGCACAAATCCACTCTATATCCTTTGACATCCTTTTTGAGACACCCATAAATTATATTTATTTCAAATACACCTCTTTTTGATTTTGAAATTTGATTCTTGGATTTTACAATCCCACAATTTTAGATTTGTTAAGTTTTCCATGATGTCTATGATTTGTTTGAAATACAGGAAATCTCAAATTGTACATTAGAATCCTGCATTTCTGATTCATGTATCCCTTATTTGTTTGCTGAGTTTTGTCTTTTGTTAGTTTAGTTATCTGCTCAAGGGATTTGAAATTTGCCAATTTAAATGAACCAAAAAAGTCAAATTAAATGTTTCATTTTATTAAATATTTTAATTTTCACTCAGCTGAGTTGCCTGCAAAAGTGATTTGACATTCCCGCATTTTTACGTTCAGGTTCTGGATCTACAGTACAAGACCACTAGTAGCTAGAGATTTTATTAAAATCTAGTTAATCCAAATTATTTAGCTTTAAAACATCTTAATTTCATTCAATCAAATTCTTAGCCTCTAATCTTAGTATACTTGAAAAAATTTAACCTGTGAAAATTGAAAACAGCAAAATTAAGCAGTACTAAGAAAAATTGACAGCCAAATAAAATTAATATTATAGAAATGGAAATTGAAGGGGAAGGAAGATGTTCCTTCAATTATTATCACATTTCCCGTTTTTCTGCCTTTTTGAGGGAGAATTATCTGGTAGAGCTCTTTCTAAATAATTCTTATGGTTCTCTTATTTTGATTAGCTTAGTTTTATAGCTTAAATAAAGCTTAAAATCCTTTTAAACTACGCAGGTGTCAAGTATATATTTCTGGGAAGTATAATAAACAAGATAAAGGGGAAAATTAAGAAGAGAATAATACTTTATTGGATATAATATATGATAATACATAGTATCATTGAAAGACACATATTGTCCATGTACATCATGGAAGTCATGGGGCTTATCTGAGTAGTGTTCCTCTTAAGTCAAGAGGCTTACTCAAGTTGTGTTCTGGTTAGGATCTGGATTGTTTGATTCCTGTAATAGATAGCCTAATGATAGTAGTGCCATCAAATTATTGATTAGTTGGTGAGCCATTCAGTGACTCATTTGGTGAACTACTTGGGGCGTTAATTCCCAGAGAGGGATTAATAAAACATGCTGCAACATCTCCCCCTGGGGTTCTGAAAGATGGAACCTTGGGAATTTTATTAAGAGTTTTGGGGATATAGGCTTGGTACTGATCCAATTTGGCGTTGGGAACAGGGAGTCGGGATTGTGTTGTGCTGTTCTTGCTTTGCACAGGCAAAGGCAGTCATGGTGAATGCGTTTGAGTTTGGTTTGAGAAATAATTCCCTTGATGAGGTAGGTATTGTTGGGCTTGACCTCCATGAAAATGCCTGGCCCATGTAACCCTGGGTCCAAATTGTGCTGATCATGGTTGACAACCCAGATTTATCCCAGCTTGGAATCTTTCTTATTGTAGTGGGATTGCCTCTCTCTCAATTCTCTTTTGTTCCATGTCTTCCTGGTATTTTCTAGCACGTTGTACGCCAGGATCACTGTTGTCTGGCACATTTTTTGGAAGAGGTAATCTTGGTCCTATAGCTGTACTAACAAGGGCAGGCCTTTTCCCATAGACAAATTTTATATGGGCTTTGTCCCGTGTTGCAATTGACTTGTGTTCTGAATACCATGAGTGCCGTTGGTAAAATATTGACCCAGGCCTTTGGGTTGCTAGCAGATAACTTACTGAGGGCTTCTACAAGCAAGCTGATTAGTTGTTCTACTCTTCCATTTGATTGTGGGTGGTACAGACTGGATGTGGTGTGTCTTATTCTGTTTTTGGCAAGGTAGATATTGGTGTTGATGGCCTTAAGTTTGGTGCCTCTGTCTGTGATCAGGAGGTTGGGCTTTCCAAACTTGACTATGATTTCTTTACTAATAAATTGCCTCAAATCATTGCCTTTATGTTCTTTTGTAGCTTGTGCTACAAGCCACTTGGTTACATAGTCAATAGCTGTTATGATGTTTCACTTTTCCCCTTGTTATTGCCAGGTATTGGCCTCAAAATATCCAGTGACCACACCTTAAAAGGTTGTGTGATTGATACTGGTAGTACTGATTTGGGTGGTGCCTTTGTTTGGGCGTACTTCTCACATAATTAGCATTGTTCCAGTACTTCCTTGATATTATTTAGCATGTTGGGCCACCAGTAGTGTGTCTTGATGTATTTGTGCAAGTTCCTGCTACAGGCGTGACCCAGATCTCTGTGATACCGGAGGATGGTGTCAATATTTTGTGTTGATGGGACATAGGGTACAGTGTTGCCATTTGAGAGTATTTGGTGTAGTGTGCCATGTACTTTTTTGAACAGGTGTTTGTTCTTAAAGACTTTCTCTTGGATTTTCATTGGTGTGCCAGGTGGGAAACCTTCCTGGAGATTCCCCATGATTAACTTGGGCTAATTGGGGTCTCCATCAGTGTGTAGAACATGTTTATTGTATAGCCTTGATAGGGCATCTGCAGTAAGCATTTCCTTGCCTGGCTTGTACAAAATTTGCATGGGGTACCTTTGTACAAGACTCATCCACTTGGCTTGTCTTCTAGACAGGTGTTGTTGTGTTTTGAAGAATATCAATGACTTGTGGCCAGTTAGCACTTTGAACATTTGTGTTCCTTCCAGATAAAATCACCACTTCTTGAGGCAGTGTACAATAGCTACCAGTTCCTTGTCATGTATTGGATATCTTTTTTGCCATCAGATAGTTTCCTTGAATTGTATGATACAGGGAAGAAGTCCTTTTCTGCAGTTTGGATACAGAGTGCCCCTCCTATGGCGTAGTCAGATACATCAGCTTCCAACTCATATACTCCTTCACATTTTGGGTATTGGAGGATAGGGGTGGTGACCATAAACTCCTTTAGTTGTCAGAAGTGTTGGTCCCTTAGTGGTGTCCACACAAACTTGGTTGTTTTCCCTGTGATGGCTGACAGGGGGGCAGTCAGAGCACCCCAGTCAGGGATAAATCTTCTAACATAGGCTACCATGTCTAGGAAAGTACACAGTTCACTCTTATTTCTTTTGAGCTGGTATTTTTTATGATACATATCTTTTCTGGGTCTGGTTTGATTCTGTCCTTGCTAATAATATGACCAAGGAATGTAAGTTCAGACAAGAAAAAGCCACACTTTGAAGGTTTGGAAATAAGTTGGTTTTCCTTGAGGGTGCAGAGGACCAGCCAAAAATCTTCCCAGCGTTGTTTTAAGGTTGGGCTGTAGATGATTATGTTGTCCAGGTAGATGATTGCTTGTTTTCCAATGTGTTCCTTGAAGACCTTGTTCATGAAGGTCACAAAGGTACTGGGAGCGTTTGTCATACCAAAGTTGAGAACCACACACTCAAAGGACCCATACTTGGTTCTGAATGCAGTCTTTGATATATCTTTGGGGTTTACGCAAATTTGGTGATAGCCTACTGTCAAATCAATCTTTGTGAAGATTTGGGACCCCCAGGGCATCAAAAAAGGCCATCAATCAGGGGCATGGGATACCTGGTCTTAATTTTGACCTTGTTAAGCACCCTGTGGTCTGTGACTAGGCAGAGTTCTCCAACCTTTTTGCCATAAAGAAGATGGCTGTGTCAAAAGGTGATTTGAACGGTTGAATGAGGCCTTTCTCAAGGGCTTTGTCAAGATAGGCTTTTAAAGCATTGTCTTCTTGAGCTGTGAGAAAGTAGATAGAGTGTGCCTTTGGTACACTTACCTTGAGGTCAACTTTGTGTTTTATGCCTCAGTTGTGTAGTAACCCTAGTAAAGTTTCTTGGAAGACAGAAGGGAATTCAATGACTAGCTGCTCTTGGATATGGTCTCTTTCATGTCTGGTTTCTGTACTTTTAAAGTGGATAACCTCATATGCACAGGAGTTCCAATTGATTTTGCTGGGGTCCTTTTCCTCTTCTGTCTCCATGATCTTTACAAACATGTGGTCTCTCATAAGCGTGTTAGATGAGTTGGGTAGACATGGTGGTGACTTTGCCTTGTTGTATGATGAGGGTAGAGCTAACCCCAGTCAATATGAGGTTTGGTCTTTCTCATCTAATCTAGACCAATTATAAGATCATAATTGGGTATTGGTATAATAGGGCCACAGAGTGTAGTTTGTATGTCATTAATTTGGGTGCAGAAGGTTTTGCTTCCTTGGTTAATGCTGTACTTCTATTGTCTGCCATGATAACTCTTTTGACGTGGCTACAGGCTGTGGAAAGTTTCATGAGGTTGGCAAATTTCTTGTCAACAAGGGATTGATCTGCTCCAGTGTCAAATAATGCTGTGCCCTGATACCTGCAAAAAAGGAAAGGATAAGTGAGGAGCTTATTTCCAGTTTGGGCGACAAACAGTAGAGGATCACTGGAGGGAACTTGAATCATGGTGATTGAGTCCACATCTTGGTCCCTGTACAAGTCTTGTAAAATGGGAGAGGATGGCTTGCCTAAGCACTCCCCTGAGCTTTTCCCTCCTTGTTGGTGTCTTCAGTGCTTGCATGGTTAGCTTGCACAGTGCAATTCCCATTTTGAGGATAGATATTATTAGCTCAGGTTTTCTGCTTATTAGGACAAGTGTCCTTCTTGGTTGTAGGACTCTCCTTGTGTTTGTTTGTTGCATGTAGGTTGTCAGACTTTTGAGCTGTGCGCTTTTCTTCCAAGAATAAATATTTGAGATTCTTGCAGCGGGTCATGTCAAATGGTGTCTAATGTGTGTGAGGAGGCCATTGTAGAAGTCTAGTTGTGGCCCAGGCTTGTCAAAGTTAATGGTATTGGGAGCTCAGTCACGTAAGTTCTCCTACACTGCAATGCACTCCTCAATTGAACCCGTTATCTTGAAGATTCTGAGTTCTGTCATGATTACTACTTCATAGTCTTTCATGGCAAATCTGTTGAGGAAGGTGGCCTTGAACATATCCCAGTTTTTGTTTTGATTAGGGTGTTGTTTGAGCCATTTGCTTATAAAAGTAAGGTGGTCCCTGTGACACAAAAGGCAACCTTACTGGCCCAGAGTCTGTGGGGATAACCCACATGTGTAAACTTGCTTTGGGTGCTATTGATTCATAGGTTGGCGTTTTATTGGCATAGTCCTGCAAAAGTCCCAATTTCTGCTGAGCATAGGAATTGAAATACAATATTGGGTATCTCAGCTGTCTGCAATTCTGAAGTTGGAGGCAGGTTCAGGAGTTTACAGGAATTGAGGAGATTATATTGTTTGATGGGGACAAGGACATTGTCAAAGATGACAAAGCCTGCAGGGATGTCTTGTTCTTCTTTGTAGTCTCTCCAACCTGTGGAGAGGTCCATTTGCTGGATCTTTTTGGGAGGAATTTTTCCTTTAAGTTGTGTAGGTGTGGATAACCTACCTGTGCTGACACTGTTGAGTATATACTTCTGGGAGGTATAATAAATAAGATAAATGTGAAAATTAAGAAGATAATGACACTTTATTGGATATGAATATAGGTTATTATATAGTATCATTGAAAGCCACATATTGTCCATGTACGTCATGGAAGTCATGGGGCTTATCTGAGTAGTGCTCCTCTTAAGTAAAGAGGCTTACTCAAGTTGTGTTCTGCTTAGGATCTGGATTGTTTGATTCCTGTAATAGATAGCCAGATGATAGTAGTGCCACCAACTTACTGATTAGTTGGTGAGTCATTCAGTGACTCATTTGGTGAACTACTTGGGGCGTTAATTCCCCAAGAGGAGGTAATCAAAGTTTTGCAACACAGGTCATTTTGAGTCATCTGGCTAAATTGTTACCTTTTTGCTTTATTGACCATGAAAAATAAAAGAAATTTAAAAATAAAATTCATTTCCAATTAAAAACAACCAAGTTTTCTGCCAAACCTAAATATTTGAGCCTCCATCAAATCCCACTAATAAAAACATCTTCTTTCCTACTTTTTAAAATGTTGTCAAGGGTTTGGATTTCAACCCACCGCCTTCCATTTTTGAATCTCCATCCTCCCTTTACTGCCAATATAGTACAGTCACATGATGATATGCCACACACAATCTCTCCACTCATATGTGATCCTTAAAAATTATTTAGATCAATCAAAATACCTTAAGCTCAAAAGCCAAATTTATCTCCAAATAAAAAGATTCTTCTGTCACTTATTTCTCACTTCCCTTCCATAGGTTACCTAGTTAAAATACATTTAACATTTAATATTGCTTAATTAACATTGTATTACATAAAAAAGGGAATGATTTATTTTTTATTGTTATCAACATTATATTATGATTGACAATATAATTTATCAATGAAGCTAAAAAACAGGGCTCAAAATGCCACATTCTATACCCTTAATTAATGTTTTGGATTTTTGGGAGTATCTTTTCTGTCAACTAGATGACTTAGCTGCTCCAAGCCTCAAACCCATTAGCCATAAGGTTTTTTAGACTATTATGCATATGACTGTCTTTTCTTAACATAAAAAATTTCCTAACAAATATTCCAACAATTAGTTTTTAAAATTAATTAGGCTCCAAAAAGACTGATATAATAAAAGCCAAAAATAGATACCAAGTCCCAAAAGACTACTAAAAATCCCCCTAAGACCAAAGAGACAGTTGTTAAAAGTTACAATCTTGTCTTAAGAGAATCCAATAAGACCTTCTCTAACTCTCCAAATTTTAAGACAGACAAGAAACAGTCTAGCTCTTAACAGTGAGACCAAAGCAACCAAACACAAAGAGTCAAAAATGAAACAGATAAAAATAAATCAATAAAACAAACCACCCCTTTAAGGTGAAAAAGTTCCACATGTTTTATATATTTCCCAACAACAGTTCTATCCAGATATGCCACACAGGAAGCAGTTCACATCTTTATATAAGATTAAGAACCCCAACTCACAAATCCAGAATTTAGCCAATACTCTTAAGGATAGCTATCAGGTAATTCCACCAGCAGCTTCTCAGATAGGTCCTTCTATAGCATAGCTGGGGATAGCACTTCCATCAAGGATCACAAATCAAGGGGAAAAAGAAGAGATTATGCCAGAAAGCTCACCCAAGAAACCTAGGCCAAAATCCTCAAAGATGACAAGAACATTCAAATACAGAGGATAGCTGTAACAGAGGCAACACTACCCCCAAGAAAAACCAAAGCCTTGTACTAGCCCAAAAAACTAGCTCCAATAAATGGAATACCTGACAAACAATAGGTTAAGAAGGGTGGCCTGGCGCTGTGGCGGATTCAGGTCCAACCAGTCAAACTTGCCGTTATCTTGCCCTTGACACTTGCTACTGTTACCTTCCTGTGACAAAGCTTTGAGGAGCTTTTCCTCCAGGGAGGCAATTTTATGAGACAACACCTTATTTTCATCCTGCCAACAAGCCATAATTTCAACACTCTTCTCCGCCTACTTCTTAACGCCTCAATTTCACAATTGGCTCTGTCCTTCACCTGTTGTAAAATTTCATCAAACCCTAACATCAAGTTCCAGGAGTCACATGAATAAACTCAGTTTCCTTGTACAGGGGTTCCCTCTTTGGCAAAATAGTTGGAATATAGTTCTTCAAAAGCTGCTTTCACTTCTACCATAGATTCTTCAGGTGCTATCTTAGAGACCTCCAGACTTGCCCAAGCCTCCTTGAGTGAACTGGTAGGGACTTCCTTCCTAGCAGCAGCAGTTTCTACACAAAGCACCCCAAATTTGCTCTTTCAAACAATAGTAAAGAAGACATGATAATTAAAAAGTAGTTGATGGGAAAGCGTTGAAATTGACAATATATCTTTATTTAAAATTTAGCTGTTTTTGCTTATATACCATTTGGGGCATATTTGGTTAAAAACCCCTCCGGTTCTTGAATCAACCTATGATTCATATCATGTGGTCTATGACATTTAAGTCATCCAAACCTAGATCTTTACCTAAAAGATCCCCTGTAATTCTCAGTCTATTATAATTGCCTACAATGAGAAGGGGTCACCTGACGCCAATCATCTCAATGTATCAATTTGGCATGGAGCTTCCTCAGCTCCTGGCGCCAAAACTCTGTGGAATATACACATTCCAAAACTCAGCTATCAATGTTCCAACTAGGAATCAGCTGGTTAAACCATAATTCCTAGACATGCTTGCTTTATTTGGTTGTTTTCACATATAATGGTTTTTTTTGCCTTAAACCCCATTAAAACGCTTCAAACTCAAACCAGGCGCCACCACAGCGCCCAGAAATTTTCCCAGGCAGCTTCTCAAATCAATTAGGCGGCACTTCTAACCTAATGAATTTGCCAAAAAAGCGCTTTCTACCCAAAATTTGGGGGTTTACTTTTGATTAACCTTAACCAAACTCCTTGACAAAGTCAAGGCAATTAACCAATATAATTAAATCCTCATTATTATATTCCCATTTATTTCTTTATTAATCTTCCCGGTTAATTGAATTGTTTTTGAGACGCCTAGTCTCTAAGATTGATTCAGCCAATCTTGCCTTCTGTTCTTTTATTGAATATAGATACTAAGTTTTCAGGAATCTTTATCTGAAGAATTCCATCCAAACCTATTATATAAAAAACAGCAAAAACAGAGCAACTTTATAACTTGGAGTATTTATTTGGCTAAACACTTAACACTGACTATTGTACGGTCACAGGCGCTGAGCCAGAGAGGGTAAGAGTTTTGTGGCAAGGATAGTGGTTTCATCATGATGAGCTTGCCACCTTTTTATTCATGCTGCCTGCTCAAGAAAGCCAGATGCACTGCATATGCCTATTACTTCTGTAGAAAAAACATGGTTTAGATCAGGTGCTCTTGAAAGGTTCAAGTTCAAGTATAGAGGATGTCCCTCCATGGTGGTGATCAGCAGGTATGAACCCCTCAAGGCACCCCCTTGTCGTGAATTGGACCTTGTGGACGTCTTTGGGTTTAATGTCTATAGTTGCTTGTGAGTAGAGTATAGCAGCAGGCCTAAAAACAAATTAATACAGGTCCAATGACTCTGTAGTCTTTACCTTTTAATACTATGTAACAACTAAGTTGAGTAAAAGACAAGATTTAATATGTGAAATTATGTTTTTTATTTAAAAAGAAGGGAAGTTTATATACTATACTGGCTGCACAATGGACGCAGAAGTGTTATTAACCCCTGCACCATTGTCAGGAACATTACAGGATCTTCTGGTGTCTACCAGGCTCTTGCATCCGTGTTCTTTTCATCTTGGGATGATCCAGACAATCCAAAGGAGAAGAGTGGATGTACATTACCCCAGAGTGGCTGCAGCTTGCAGCTGCCCATCACCAAAGCTACTGGTAGTTCCTGAACCCAATCCAATCTGGATATAACAGTACAGTCATCCTATTGTAACGTCCAAGATGCAATTAGAAATACAAATCCTTTGGATCCAATGGATTTAAGTGCAAACCAGTTTAGTCTTAACTATCAGGATTAATTCCACTGATAGCCTTGGTCATTATAAACATGCCATCTAATTTAGGACACTTCTCACCACTAGAATGGGCAAGGGTATAAATAGAGGGCACAGTACTCAAGGGTTGCACATTTCAGATAACCAAGTTAAATCACCAACAGCTTCCAGAGCTACTACAATTAGAGCCAGAGCAGCAGCCAGTAAAGCTGCCAGGTTGACCAAGGAAAAGAGCTCTCAGAATAAGAGCCAGAAGAGGACTGAACAATTGGTCAAGCAAGTGCAAACTTCTCAGGCACAGGAGCCAGTGGTTTGACTAGAAGCTCAACAGGAGGACGGAATCACCTGGTTTGGTCTTTCTAGCGTTCTAGACAAGAAGGAAGCCAAGGAGGTCAAACTTGGGGAAAAGCCCTATCTTCATACCTTATTTCAAGAGGTGTTGAAGGATCCCTCTGTATTAACTCAGGCTAAGGTCAAAGAGGGGAATTTCTATCATTTCTGTTTTGACCAAAAAGCAGCACTGAAATTTGCTGAGGATCAGCTTCAAGGATTTGAATGGCAAGGGAAGAAGTTTGACCAGGAACTGATAGACCTTGTTTTGGCGGTGCTCTGGGGGATAATCAGAGCTTGGTGCCATGAAGGGAAAGTAGACCTGGAAGTAGCCAGTTGGGTTGATAAGGATTGTAAGAACTTCTGTATTCAACAAGTAATGGCTGGTCTGCTTACAGCTTTGAATCTTAAGAGCAAGGATATGTATACCAGGTTGGCCTTACTTGGGCACCTCCTCACAGTTCCTTCAGATAAGCCAGCAGTGACTGAGGTGGAAGATGTTCCCATGTTATTTGAGGGACTCATGTGGGAAGTCTACAAAACAGACATTGCTTTGAACCGGAAGTACTGGAGCAGAGAGCATCTGTTATGGGATGACTTGGTGATAGGAAATGTGTTTCCAGTCTGGATGGGCCTCAACCAAGCGCAGGCTTGGGATAAATACCCTGATTACCCTATCTTCTGTCTGTGGCACTTAAAGGAGGACTATGCTGAGGAGCACATGGAGGCCTGTGTGGTCCTTCTCACAATGACTCATCATTTGGAAGCAGTGATTTCCAAACACTGTAAGTTCCAATAAAGCCTTTATTAGTATATATGCCTTATTCCTTTCTGCAATGTGGAAAACAACCCATGGCATTTTTTATTAGGCTTTTCTTTTTATGAATTGTTGTCCCAAAGGGGAATTACTCCTGATCACTAGGAGCCATACACATGTATTGTGCATGGACTCTAGTGATCAGTTGTCCAGTAATAGGTTCCTTCAATGTATAACTATCAGGACCTACTTTCTGGATGACCTTAACAGGTCCTTTCCATAGGGAGGCAAGTTTGATTTCACATTCATAGCCTCTGTTGCTATAGAAGTAGACTAGGTCTCCAATCTGATAGCTGGGGAGGGCAGGGCGTTTAGCCTGGGCAAGCTCCACATCCTTTTGCTTGGTGCTCAGATTGATAGTGTAGTCTTTGGCCTGTATTCTGATTGAGGTCTGAGCCAGCTTATGAAGGTAGGCTTCTGGGGTGACAGCTGGATTAGGTTTCATCAAGGAGTACAGATGAGGAGGTAAACCAGGCTGACATCCATACAGGAGTTAGAAGGGGTTTTGCCTGTTGCTCTATGATAGCCAATGTTGTAAGCAAAGTTGGCTGCAGGCAGGTAAGTGTCCCATTTTGACTCATGTTGGTGCACTAGTTTCCTGAGGATCTGTACTAAACTTCCATTAGTCTGTTCAATCATTCCATTAGTTTGGGGATGGTATGGGGTGGATAATGTGCCTCTGATACCCATCAGCTGATTTAGTCTGGGTATCATATAGCTAGTGAAGTTGGTTCCATTGTCAGTTAACAGCATCTGAGGACATCTGTGGCGGTAGATGATGTGTTCCAAAATGAACATGGCTGTAGTAAGTGCAGACTGATTTAGGATAGCCTTGGCCTTAAACCATTTAGTCAACTGTTCCACAGCCACTATAATGTACTTGTTTTTCCCTTTTGAGACTGACAAGGGTCCCACCACATCAATGGCCACAGTATGGAAGGCAAATCCTGGGCGGATCAGCTTGTACTGGAATCTTGCTATCTTTGGTTGTTCAACATTGCAGTCATGGCAAGCAGCCAGAATCTCAGCGACATCAGAAGGCATTCCTTCCCAGTAGCAATGCTGCTATAACTGATCAAGGGTCTTTTGTATTCCTCCATGTCCTGTAGCTTTGTGTGAGGAAACTACAGAGTCTGTTCTGGGTAAGGGGCGTACATATGGCAACCACTTGTCCTTGTAAAGCTTAAAGAGTTGACCATCTTTAACCTTGGTGTCCACTGAAAGTTTCTTAAGGACATTTTGGATTTCAGTGGGCTCTCCCCCCACAAAGATAAGTCAACCAGTAGTTTATCATAAAGCTCATCAGCAATAGAGGACAAAAGGGCAATGGTAGGCAATCTTGAGAGGCAATCTGCATTTTGTTGTACTGCCCCAGCGCGGTGTATTATGTCATAATTAAAGGCTTGAAGTTTGATGGCCCAACAAGCAAGTCTTCCTTCAGGATCCTTCAATGTTTTCAGCCATTGGAGGGAGGCGTGATCAGTCATCACAGTAAAGTTTACACCATGTAATTATACCCTAAACTGCTGGTAAAAGTAAATTACTACCAGGCATTCCCTTTCAGTCACTGTGTATTTGCGTTCATGTCAGTTCAAGGTGCAAGAACAGTAGCCAACAGGGTGTTCTAGTCCATTGTTGTCTAGTTGTGAAAGGACACCACTAATGGCAGAAAAGACTAGCATCTGTGTGCACCACAAAAGTTTTCTCAAAGTTAGGATAGGCCAGTACAGGGGCACACATCAGAGTCTGTTTCAGAGCGTCTAAGGCCTTTTGACAGGCAGAGCTCCAAAAGAAGTCCACATCAGCACGTAGAAGGTTAAACAAGGAGTCCCCAAGTGTAGCAAAGTTTGGGATAAACCTGCGGTAGTAACCAATCATTCCCAGAAAGACTTGGATATCACGCTTGTTGGCTGGTACCTTAATCTTGGCAATTGCTTCCACCTTAGCAGGTACAGGGCGTAGGCCATCCTTGTTTATCAAAAACCCTAGGAATTCTAAGTGTTCCTTGAAGAAACTACATTTCTGTGGCTTCAGCTTCAGATTGGCTTTGAGTAACCGTTTGAAGACCTCTTCTAAATGTTATAAATTCTCAGTGAAGGTTTTGGAAAAGACATTAATGTCATCCAAGTATACAAGCACCGATGTGAGCTTTAAGTCACCCATAACTGCATTTATACCTCTTTGTAAAGTGACAGGGGCGTTTGTTAGTCCCTGGGGCATCTGTGTGGGCCAGAAAAGTCCTTTCTTAGTGATGATGGCACATTTTTACTGATCCTCAGGTGGAAGATCAATCTTCCAGTAACCACTGATTAGGTCCATGGCACTAAAGAACTTATCTCCTCCAAACCAATCCAAAGTATCATCAATATGTGGAAGGGGGTAGGAGTCCTTCTTAGTGATGGAGATCAGTCTTCTATAGTCAATGACCACTCTATTAGAGCCATCCTTCTTTTTGACAATAAGGAGGGGAGAAGACCAAGGGCTTTTACTGAGTACCAACAACCCAGAGCTTAATAACTTCTGAAGCTCTTTGTTAGTTATAGCTTGGTTTGTTTGGCTACGGCAAATAGGACAAGACCAGATTGGAGGTTGTCCTTGAGTGTCAATGGTATGCTCTACTCCAATGGCTTTCCCAAGGTCCAAGTCATCTTTGGCAAAGACTCCCTTGTATTTGTCAAAGAGAGCCAGTGCCTGGTCCTTTTGTGGTTCAGTGAGACCAACCAGAGAGTCACAAGGAATCTGGACAAGACCAAGGGCTGGTTCACAGGAAGTCTAGCTCATCAAGTCCAGCAAAGGGTGACGCTTGGAGCAAGTTGGCATGTTCTTCTAGTCTGATGTATCCCAATAACTGATTTTTATGAACAGTCAAGGGGACAGGACCAAGGTTGGCTAACAGAATCTGGAGCTCTTCCGGTCCAGGCATGAATAGTCCAGGACAGATATATGGTTCCAGACAAGAGGCACCATGATGGTCAAAGACTTCACCATGTAACCCAGAAGGAATCTCCAAGGACAGAAAAGTATGGTGAATTACTTGAGACCCAGAAAGAATGGTAAACATGGAGGAAGAGTACAAGGGAATGAATCCCTTTGTACTCCTTGGTTGACAGGGGAAGCATCCTAAGCTTACTGTGCCGTAAGGTATAGGCCACAGGAATATCACCGTCAGCATACTTCATATTGATGAAGTGAAGCTTCTTCTTGGGAAGGTCAACCACCTTAGCACCATTGTAGTACATGGGGATGGTCTGACCTATAATTTTGAAGGTATTATCACCATGGTTGGTAATAGTCCCATACCTTGTCATGAACCCTGTGCCAATAAGGATGTCATAACTGTGGTTGTCCAGAACTATAGCAGAGGCGGTTACAATCAACTTCCCAAACTGCAGGGGCAATGCCAAGTAAGCGCCCATGGCTTTAGTGGTAAGTGGGCCTGCCATCCCAAATACCTCTTGGTAGTCCAAGTCTGGGGCCAACTTCAATTTCTTGACTAGTTGCAAGGAAATGGTGTTTCCTGGTGCACTGGAGTCAATAATGGCTTGGACCTTAACCTTGTGGACAATCATTTCAATGTAGGTGCAGTCTGTTCTATCAGTTCCATTGCTTAGAGATGTTACTTGATAAACAACCATATCCTTATATTTACTAAGAAATTCCTCCAAAACTGTACACAAGGTAGTACTGAATCCCTTCAAGGCATCCAGAGAAGCAGAGAAATTAACAGACTTGAGGATTTGTGCCATTTTCTTGGCACTATCACTCTCATGTGTGACTTCAGTAGTAGGGAGGGTCAGCTGCTCAGCGTAAGGAAGAGCAACTGTTTCCCGGGCTTCAGGGGTGATCAAGGGCTCCTTCCTTATTCTCCTGTCTCTGGTGAGGGCGTTGATAGCAAGAATTCTATGCAGCTGGTCTTCTTCTATCTCCTGGGAGTCAGGATAGCAGAGCAAGGGGCTAGCGTCAGGGTCAGTAGAGCCTAGGCTAGGGCTTGCTGGTGTGAGGACTTTGGGGTCTGCGGGTTCCAAAGTCAGAGCTGTGTCAGGTGGGGGACACAGCCAGGAGCACCTGGGTCTTCAGGTGGGAGGGGAGAGGGCGGAGAGAGGAGAGGTACTTGTACATGGGCAACCAGGGATTTCTCCTCATCCTGGTTGCCTAGAAGTTTTTGGGCTCCTTGTCTTGAGAGGCCTCCTCATCCTCTTGATCTCCTTCTGAGTCATACTCCTCTTCTCCTAAGTGGTGTACCTTGGTTGCTGGTTGCTTGCATTCTCTAGACATGTGTCCTAGCTTCCCACACTTATAGCAAGTGTGGTTGCTATTGGTACCAGCTGTTCCTTGAGTGGTAGAGCTTTCACCAGTTTTAGGCTTGTCAGAGAAAGATGGTTTGTTTCTATTCTCTTGGAATGCTCTTGGTCCAGAGGGCATGGGCACTTCAAAGTCATCCTTGAATGTGAGCAGGTGTTGAATCAGGTCAGATACATTGTGGGCTCCATATATTCCAGACTTCAGAGCAAGAGAGAGGTTCTTGTTAGGTTGTACTGCATTGAGCAGAGCAGACTTGACATCAATGAAGGAAGCAGCCTTCAGGGAGATCAAAGTCTGGGCCTCTAGATAAAACCTATCAGCAAACTCCTGCATGATTTCTCCCTTTCTGATGCCTCCCTCCACAAAGTCCATTTTCCAGTTGTTGAGGGCTTTTTTGCTGCCAAATTCATCCATTAACGCCTTTGAGACGTTGACAAAGGTCCATCCACATTCTGGGAGTCTAGGCATGATGATTGTTTGGGTCTCAGAGTCTAGGCAGTTAAAGATGGCAGAGTTCTTTATTGCCTCATCAGCCCCATACATTGTGTTCTCATACAATCTCAAAAACATGGTGACATTACTTTTCCTATCAAATTTTGGCAAGTTGACAGGTTTGAAGTTAGGTATCACGTTGATTGTGTTAAAAAATTGTCTGATGGGAGAGAGGTTGATTCTGGAAGCTTGATACCTAGCTTCTGAGGCAGCCTGACGTTCCTGCAATCTGGTTTGCTCAGGAGTAGCCAGGGGATTCTCACTACTCTCTAGTACTGCTTCAGTCATCATGATGTTCCTAGGTACGTTTCTCTGGGCAGCATTGTCTTCATCATAGCTATGGTAAGATTCATTGTCAGAGGAGTGTGCCTGGCTACCCAAGGAAAGTCTACTAATTAACCTAGGTTCCTCAAAGTGTACAGTCCTCCCTCTGGGATGGGAGGCTGGTAGACAAGCAGTAAGGCAGTCAATTTGATCTTGGATAGTGAAGAGAGTGGCTCTGGTGTCCTTGAGCTCTTCTCTAATGACTTGGTTCTCTTTTACCAGTCCATCCACTTCATCTTCTAATCCTTGGATCTGTTGACAGGTGGTCTCAGCAAAGGTCTGGTTGACCTTTTCTAAGGAGGCCTGTCTCTGTTGGTCATGCTTGGGACCATCATGAATGGCCTTAAGATCATTGAGCCCTTCAGCTAACTGAGCCTGGAAAGTGCATAGGTCCTCATACAAGAAGGTATTATCCTGTTGGAGTTCCTGGACGTCCTTCTCCAAGGAGCAGAAATGACCAAAGAGTTCCATCACCTCTTTATGGAGCATGTTGTTGTCATTCATGGTGGTCTAATATGTTATAGTACCAGCGGTTATCTTTTCCAGCTCCTGTACAATGGCCTGGAAGAAATCTCTGGAACTTTTGACGTGTCCTGTTACTACAGAGATCCAATGTGGATCCAACCCATAATTGCTAAGGATTTGTTGAACCACCTGGGGGATGTAGTTGTGAAAGGATTGCTCCATAGCCTCCATGAACTGGGTTGAAGACATCTGGTTTCTGACCAGCTCAGCAATCTGTTGGTTAACCAAGCCAAAGTTTGGACTGAGATCAGAGTACAGGGTCTGTAAGAAGTTCTGCTGGGCCCCAATCAATTGTCCTTGATGCAGAAAAATATTCTCTTGGCGTGCAAGATGGACACAATTATGACAGATAGCAGGATGTACAAAGTAGTATAGGTACTCCTTCATTTGGTCAATAGTCTTTATGTACTTCTTGAGCTGGTTGGGAGTGATATGGCTCAAGGTTTGGAATCTCTCCCTGATGGAGGGTCCATACGCTGACAGGATTGCCAGGCAAGCCAAGTTCTCCCCATCTTGTACTGCTCCTTCATCTATTCCTTGGATAGTAGAGTCCAAAGTTTGGGAGGAGGGTACTATATTGGCATTCACAGGGTTAGGGATTGCCACATTCAAATTTAAGGTTTGATAGATTGAATGGAAGGAGGTCTCTGCACATCTCCCATGAACTGGCTCAGTACAGGCAGCTCCTGGGGATTTTAGGGAGAACCATCCTGGTTGGTGGTCTCCAGGAAGGACAGTTCTGGCGTCTGCTGGAGTATGCTTTACAGGTATGCAAAAGCAGAAGCAGAGAGTGGACCATTCCCTTCCTGGGCTGAAACAAGACCACAGCGGGGGTGTCCTGCAGGTTTGGTGTGTTTGAATGAATACATTCTGGGAGTGAGCACCAATGTCGTAAATTGGGCCTTGTGGAAGTCTTTGGGTTTAACGTCTATAGTTGCTTGTGGGTAGAGTATAGTAGCAGGCCTAAACACAAATTAATACAGGTCCAATGACTCTGTAGTCTTTACCTTTTAATACTAGGTAACAACTAAGTTGAGTAAAAGGCAAGATTTAATATGTGAAAGTATGTTTTTTATTTAAAAAGAATGAAAGTTTATATACTATACTGGCTACACAATGGACGCAGAAGTGTTATTAACACCTGCATCATTGTCAGGAACATTACAGGATCTTCTGGTGTCCACAAGGCTCTTGCATCTGTGTTCTTTCCATCTTGGGATGATCCAGACAATCCAACGGAGAAGAGTGGATGCACATTACCCTGGAGTGGCTGCAGCTTGCAGCTGCCCATTACGGAAGCTACTGGTAGTTCCTGAACCCAATCCAATCTGGATGTTACAAAACATCCATCCTATTTTAACGTCCAAGATACAATTAGAAATAAAAATCCGTTAGATCCAACAGATTCAAGTGCAAACCAGTTTAGTCTTAACCATCAGGATTAATTCCACTGATAGCCTTGACCATTATACACATGCTGTCTAATTTACAACACCCCTGAAGAAGATAAGTGCCCTACTACCAAATATCTGATCAAGTACCTACTGGACTGGTACCTGGTAAATAACATCCCTCTGAAATCAACCCTACCCCCCTCTGATTTGGCTATCCATGCCCTGAAAAGTTGCAATGCACACCAATTCTTGGTCCATACTCTTTATCAACTCTTAAAATTCATGGGCAGCAAAAAAGATAAGAACCTATCAATGTCTAAAAACCTGAAAAATCCCAGGATATAAACATTGGTGGTCATTTGAGGTGTTTAATGGTGGCTCCCTCTTTGTGCTGCATGAAATCTAAAGGATTTAGAGGAGAAAATATTTGTATATTTAACCAAGAAGGATTTCCCAGTCCTTATAAAGAAGGAGGTGTGGATATTGGTTGAAACCTTTGCTAGATATCCAGAGATCTCTAACCAGGTATGGGCTATCCATGCTGAGGTATTGGGGATAGTGGTACCATTTATCTAATGCCACATGATTGCAATCACACATGGGAACTATACATGTGCCAGAAAAGTTGTTAAAAAAGAGATATATCATGTAGCTATTTAAGAGCAAGGGACCAAGCTTCCTCAACTAAAGGCCACCCAAGAATCCTTTCAGTTCAGAAAGCCTTGATAACTCTAAACCAGTCCTCCTTGACTCTGAGGATTCCTGGTTTATAACATTCTGGGAAGTTTTTGGATATACAACCCAAGGGTTCTACTTCCATTTTTGACAAGTCAGCCTTAAGAAGATGAAGACCTTTAAAGATCTTTATAAAAGTTGTATAACAGATACCTTGGGGATCATCAAGAAATGGTTGGAAGGGACTCTATTGTGTGCTTTCTGAAGAAGGATGGCTTTTCAAGGGCAGTGAAGCTTCTGAAAATAGATTAATTAAATGTGTCTAATAAGGAAATAAAGGCTAGATCATCAATTAATTCAAGGACCAGTGGACTAGGAAGTTCATTGTGAAGATATACAAGCTAGGGAAGAACAAACTCAAATTGAATAATATGAAGTTAGTCCTTAATAAGAATACCCATATAATCTCTGCCTGGGAAGAATGCTCAACCACTTTCTTAAACCAGTGGGAGTTAACAAGCTATCATTTGGCAGTTAGTTTGTGGGCCTGAAGAAGCTAAAAGACAGGGATGATAATATTCTTAAGGAAATTGAAAATTTAGTCCCTCTCCCTTCAAAAAAAGCCAACATAACTCAAGAAGAAATATTGTACAATCTGGCAAATAGGGGCTACAAGAGGGATGGGATAGTGGAATACCTGAAGAGGGTGTCAAATGCTGTAAACGTTGGGTTTGAACAAATGGTATTTTATTATTTGATAAGCTGTTTTCTTATCAAATAATATCTATATTTTTAATGAGCTATTTTTGATTAGTTGTCAATAACTTTTGTAGGTTGGGGTTTAAATCCACTTTTATTAAAGATCAATAGGGTTAGTTGCCTTTTATCTGCTGTGCAAATTATAGCTTATCTTAGTATATGATTTCTATTTACCGTCAAAGATAGAAGATTTGATCTTTTGTTGGGGATTTAGCTTGCTGTTATTCATATTCTATTAGAGCAAGGGGGAAACAGTGGGTAACGTTGTTGGTTGGCGGAACATCTCACTGCCCCAATTAGGTGCTGCTATTTGATTTAGCTCTTGCTAAGCAACACCCTAAACCTACAGCCAGGTTAAAATTCATGGTATTCATTAAACCTTTTAAGTTGGAGATGGCTTTTAAAATCAAAGGGAACATGTCTCCTGGTATCATCATCACTAAGTACTTTTTGGGTTGATTGGTTTTATTTGCATCTTGGGTTTTTATAGAGTGGCCTACATTGAAGCAGATGGTTTAAGAGATGGAATAAATTTGATCTAGAGGATTATAAAATAGAGCGTGTAGCTATGGCTGGGTTGGCAACTGTGGTAAGTTCAACTCCCTTAAACTTGACTCCCTGGTACTTGACACTTTGTCGAGTACCAGGGAGTCGAGTGCCGCAAATGTGAATCTATTAGTATTTTTAGCTTAACCAATTTTAAGCTAACTTTTACTAGTAATTTAGGGGTTTGAAACCAAAAACCAAGGCTGAATTTACTTGAACTCAACTCTGTTTAATAAATCAGTTATCTAAAATACCAATTTAAGGGGCAATTTATAAGTAAATTTACTAATAGAAATGAAAAACCTGTGTTTGACACTCTAAACCCAAAAGTGACCAGTTTGACACTTTTTAGGCCAAATCAATATTTTAAAAATAAAATACTTATGCACTTATAAAAAATTAAACTATTATATTTTTATTATTAGTGTCCATAGTTGTCAATTAGGCTCCCAAGCACCACTATACTGGAGTGGTGGCATAGACATTAATCAAGTACCCCACTTATTTTACATTATGTCATTCCCAGGTTTTAGGATTAAGTGGTGCCACATAAATTAAGCCCAATTTATTAAGAGATTACATATGTAATTTATAAAAACTGAAACTTGACACTTTCTTTGTTCAACTCTATCCACTTGACACCTGATTGGTTTTGGATTTAACTAATCAAAGGCTCAGAATTAAGGCTAAATTAATATGTGACGCACTA
The DNA here is from genome assembly GCA_014839935.2 of Entomophthora muscae. Taxonomy (NCBI): domain Eukaryota; kingdom Fungi; phylum Entomophthoromycota; class Entomophthoromycetes; order Entomophthorales; family Entomophthoraceae; genus Entomophthora; species Entomophthora muscae. The sequence continues at coordinate 73,702 of QTSX02000155.1, forward strand.
TCAGCGCCACTTGTCACTCACCCACTTGACACTTTAACTTGGGGATTAGTACAGAGAGCTTCTTAACGTTTTAACCAACACTATGGTAAATAATTCACTCCCAGCTCCTCACAGCATACCCTAATCACTAATAAACACATTTCCACTCATTTACTTTTTTAACTTGTGTTGTATTTTTTATTTTTGAGCATACAAAACTGCCTTGCTTTTGGGTTGACTTTCAAACCCAGTTTAAATTTAAGCAAGTTTTAAATGTAAAAAACATAGTAAATTTGATGTTTCTGCTTGACTCTGGCATACTCGACAGTGAGAATTCAGCTTTTTCTGGCTGTTCAACAGTGCCAAACTTGACACATTACTATGTTTTGAATTTTCAACTCTCAACAAAAAAAATCCACATAATAATTTTTTTGCTATTATAATCTACTACTTTTTCTGCTGCTCTCCATATAATTTTCATATATATTTTTTGATTTTCAATTATACTTTTACATTGATTTAACACTAAGATGTTATGCTGAACCTAACATCTTTGATGCTTCATCACAAAATCACTTACTTTCTATGCTTTAACCTTTATATCTATACTTTGAGTTTTTATTTGCTTCTATTTACTTTTTTATGTTTTTTTATAAATAAAACTTTATTTGCACACTTTTCATTCAACTTTTGCTTTGCTTTACCTCTTTGTGTTTGCAATATCTTCTCAATCATTTTATTTACAATGCTAAACTTTTCTTTAGACAAAATCAAGTAAAACAGCCAGCAGCCTAAGCGCCAAGCCTCAAAAGGCTCCAAAGAAACTGCCTCCACCCCCAAGCGTGCCAAGAAGCCTGCAAAGGCAAAGTCTCCAACCCCATCTCCTCCCACTCCATCTTCTCCTCCCCCTCCACCCTCATCTTCTACATCCCCTTCACCTTCACCCCAAAAATCATCCCCCAATAAATCATATGGTGATCTTACCAACCACTCTTTTTATCACTCAGAGGCCGGCTCCGAGCCTACCAAGGAGCGCCGGATCAAGAAGACAAAGGCTGCCAAGGAGCACACCTCTTCTTCTGGTAAGAAAAAGGAGGCATTCAAGCAGGCCTTGAAGAATCCTTCCCCTCCCCCTCTCAATGGCTTTTCCCCTCCTTCTTCATCTGACCCCCAAGATGAGCCAGAGGATTACTCCAAGAAGGTTAAAGCTTCTGTTCATGTGACTTGGGATCCACTGGCCATCCACAACATTTGAAATGTGAGGGAGAGTTTAAAGTTCCTAAGCAACCCCCAGTACTTTTTGATCATGTCCGTAAAGGGCAGCCCTGGTTATGTTGCCAACAATTATATCTTTAATTGCAACAACCAAAAGCGGCAGACCAAAAGCAAGCACTTTGTCTGCAAGGATAAGACTTGTGGGGCCCGGTTGAACACCGAGGGCTGGGAGCAAGTAACATTAGCAAATGGGGAGCACACTTGTGAGCCCCCCAATCATCTAATCACTTGCATGCTTAAATGATACCTTGTTCAGGTCATTCCCACCACCGCCAACCTCCGCATTTCTGATCTGCCCATCAAGGCCCTCCAGCATCTCAAACCCAACAATATCAAGTTGGTACCAACACAGGAGCAGTTGGTCAAATTCATCAGCAATAAGTGTATTGCTGCAAATCCTCCTCCCCCCAAGGCTTCTGACGTCCTCTCTGAGCTCACGCTCACTCATGAGCTTAAGCAGCTTCCTAGTGGGGAGCGCTTCCTGCTTCATGATGACAGGCCTGCAGCCAAGGACTGTATAATCTGCTACTCAACTCAGCAGAACCTGATGGAGTTGAAAAGGGCGTCAACCTGGCTAGTTGATGGTACCTTTGCCACTTGCCCTGGATGTTCAAACAGTTCTGGATGGTCCATGCCCAGATTGACATCCAGGTGATTCCACTTGTGTTCTTTCTTCTTCCCAGGGCCACCGAGACCATCTATACCTGTGTGTTCTCCATCCTCTGCCAAGAAATTGCCCTCCTTCTTCCCACCAATGATGATGAATCCAAGAAGACTCCCCCCACACCCGCGCCAACCCACCTGCCTCTGGCGGCAACTGTGGTAAGTTTGGCTTCCTTAAAATTGACTCCCTGGTACTTGACTCTCTTGAAATTGACTCCCTTGAACTTGACACTATAGTAAAGTGAGAATTCAGCTTTTGCCCTGATCAACTCCCTGGTACTCAACACTTTTTTAATTAACAGATCTTGATGTACTGAAAACTTTTAATATAAAAATTAAGCTATACAGATATGGTTTACTAAAGTAACCCCAGAGAGCTCAAAAATGCAATAAAACAGTACCTTAATTTATAGAAATAAGGAGAATAAGCAATTATTTCTCATTTTACTATGTAATTTACACTCTTCATTATAAAAATATTTTTTATTACCATAAAAATTAAAATTCCAATGAGACAATAAATAAACAAAAACACAACAAATAAAGTTATGCAAAGTATAAAGAAATATTAATATTTATTTGATATAGTTCATATAAGCACAACTGTGAATATCATATGTTTTATTTGGAAATTAACAAAAATTCAGATATTTTTTACTTCCAACTATAAATATTCATCTCAAATTTACCATGTATACATAGAACAATTACTTTTATCTAATTAAGTTAAAAAAACTTAAAATTAAAACTAAAAACTAAATGATCAAAGCTAATTATTAAAAAATTAAAGTTAAAAAGTTAAAAGTTAAAAGTAAAAATCATATAACTGAGCAAGCAAGCAAGTTTATTCCTCATCCTTATTTCCACGTTTCATCTTGGCCCCTTCCAGGAGGGCAGTGGCAATAAGCTCAAGCTTCTGCTTAAGCTCAGAGGCCTTGTATTTGTGCTTGGCTGCACCCTGGATGGTCTTGGCAAAGAGGGTACAGCGGGTTGTTGGCTTGGTGGGGGGACGCAGTTGGAGAGATCACGCAGCTTGGAGATGGTTTTCTCCTGCTTGTGCTGCAAGAGGGAAAAGAACTTATTGAATTTTGGGTGGAGCCCAAAGTTGGCTTTGAGGTGTTTGTGGTAAGCCTCTAGCGCTGAGGTGGTCTTGAGCTCACCATTCACTGCTGCCTGGTACACATTCCAGCTGGCCTTGGCACAGGCCTTGCCTTGCCTCTGTGTGACAACCTTCCCAATCCAAGGGGCTCAAAGTACTCAAGGAAAGTCTTGAACTCCGGGTGCTTCACTATGTAGGGATCCTTTGAGAGCACCTCAAACCCCATTGCAGTGTGCTCTGGCTTTAAAAAAGCCAAGGCACTAAATTATGCCAGCACAAATCTGCAGGTGTCTGAAGTATCCCTCCGGCTCAACCTACTAAGCTCCGTGTGGGCCTGCATGTTACAAGCAACTGCTTGGCAGAAGTGGAAGTGGCATCCCTGCACCTCCCTGTTAAACAGCTGCTCAAATGCATTGAACTGAGCATGGTCAAAGTCCATAATACATACGCGAGGCCCAAGAGCTCTTAGCCTTGCCTTTTCCTCTGAGCCCAGGGTGGCCTGGTTCTTGTCAGAGGCAGGTGGGTTGGTGCAGGTATGAGGGGAGTCTTTGTGGAATCATCATCATTGGCGGGAGGAAGGAGGGCAAGTTCTTGGCAGAGGATGGAGAACGTGCGGGTATAAATGGCCTCAGTGGCCCCAGGAAGAAGGAAGAACGCGAGTGGAATCACCCGGATGTCAATCTGGGCATGGACCATCCAGAACTGTTTGAACATCCAGGGCAAGTGGCAAAGGTACCATCAACTAGCCAGGTTGACGCCCTTTTAAACTCCATCAGGTTCTGCTGAGTTGAGTAGCAGATTATACAGTCCTTGGCTGCAGGCCTGTCATCATGAAGCAGGAAGCGCTCCCCACTAGGAAGCTGCTTAAGCTCATGAGTGAGCGTGAGCTCAGAGAGGACGTCAGAAGCCTTGGGGGGAGGGGGGATTTGCAGCAATACGCTTATTGCTGATGAATTTGACCAACTGCTCCTGTGTTGGTACCAACTTGATATTGTTGGGTTTGAGATGCTGGAGGGCCTTGATGGGCAGATCAGAAACACGGAGGTTGGCGGTGGTGGGAATGACCTGAACAAGGTATCATTTAAGCATGCAAGTGATTAGATGATTGGGGGGCTCACAAGTGTGCTCCCCATTTGCTAATGTTACTTGCTCCCAGCCCTTGGTGTTCAACCGGGCCCCACAAGTCTTATCCTTGCAGACAAAGTGCTTGCTTTTGGTCTGCCACTTTTGGTTGTTGCAATTAAAGATATAATTGTTGGCAACATAACCAGGGCTGCCCTTTACGGACATGATCAAAAAGTACTGGGGGTTGCTTAGGAACTTTAAACTCTCCGTCCACATTGCAAATGTTGTGGATGGCCAGCTGATTCCAAGCCACATGACTAGAAGCTTTAAACTTCTTGGAGTAATCCTCCGGCTCATCTTGGGGGTCAGATGAAGAAGGAGGGGAAGAGCCATTGGGAGGGGGAGGGGAAGGATTCTTCAAGGCCTGCTTGGATGCCTCCTTTTTCTTACCAGAAGAAGAGGTGGGCTTCTTGGCAGCCTTTGCCTTCTTGGTCCAGCGCTCCTTGGTAGGCTCAGAGTTGGCCTCTTAGTAATAAAATGAGTGGTTGGTAAGATCACCATCTGATTTATTGGGGGATGACTTTTTGGGGGGAAGGTGAAGGGGATGTAGAAGATGAGGGTGGAGGGGGAGAAGGAGATGAAGTGGGAGGAGATGGGGTTGGAGACTTTGCCTTTGCAGGCTTCTTGGCACGCTTGGGGGTGGAGGCAGTTTCTTTGGAGCCTTTGGAGGCTTGGCGCTTAGGCTGCTGGCTGTTTTACTTGATTTTGTCTAAAGAAAAGTTTAGCATTGTAAATAAAATGATTGAGAAGATATTGCAAACACAAAGAGGTAAAGCAAAGCAAAAGTTGAATGAAAAGTGTGCAAATAAAGTTTTATTTATAAAAAAACATAAAAAAGTAAATAGAAGCAAATAAAAACTCAAAGTATAGATATAAAGGTTAAAACATAGAAAGTAAGTGATTTTGTGATAAAGTATCAAAGATGTTAGGTTCAGCATAACATCTTAGTGTTAAATCAATGTAAAAGTATAATTGAAAATCAAAAAATATATATGAAAATTATATGGAGAGCAGCAGAAAAAGTAGTAGATTATAATAGAAAAAAATTTATTATGTGGAATTTTTTTATTGAGAGTTGAAAATTTAAAACATAGTAATGTGTCAAGTTTGGCACTGTTGAACAGCCAGAAAAAGCTGAATTCTCACTGTCGAGTATGCCAGAGTTAAGCAGAAACATCAAATTTACTATGTTTTTTACATATAAAACTTGCTTAAATTTAAACTGGGTTTGAAAGTCAACCCAAAAGCAAGGCAGTTTTGTATGCTCAAAAATAAAAAATACAACACAAGTTAAAAAAGTAAATGAGTGGAAATGTGTTTATTAGTGATTAGGGTATGCTGTGAGGAGCTGGGAGTGAATTATTTACCATAGTGTTGGTTAAAACGTTAAGAAGCTCTCTGTACTAATCCCCAAGTTAAAGTGTCAAGTGGGTGAGTGTCGAGTGGCGCTCATAGTACGTCACATATTAATTTAGCCTTAATTCCGAGGCTTTGATTAGTTTAATCCAAAACCAATCAGGTGTCAAGTGGATAGAGTCAAACAAAGAAAGTGTCGAGTTTCAGTTTTTTATAAATTACATATGAAATCTCTTAATAAATTGGGCTTAATTTATGTGGCACCACTTAATCCAAAAACCCAGGAATGACATAATGTAAAATAAGTGGGGTACTTGATTAATGTAGATACCACCAAATCTAGTATAGTGGTGCTTGGGAGCCTAATCAACAACTATGGACACTAATAATAAAAATATAATAGTTTATTTTTTTATAAGCGCATAAGCATTTTATTAATAAAATATTGATTTGGCTTAAAAAGTGTCGAACTGGTCACTTTTGGGTTTAGAGTGTCGAACACGGGTTTTTTCATTTCTATTAGTAAATTTACTTATAAATAGCCCCTTAAATTGGTATTTTAGCTAACTGATTTATTAAACAGATTCAAGTTCAAGTAAATCCAGCCTTGGTTTTTGGTTTCAAACCCCTAAATTACTAGTAAAAATTAGCTTAAAATTGGTTAAGCCAAAAATACTAATAGATGCACATATGCAGCACTCGACTTCCTGGTACTCGACAAAGTGTCAAGTACCAGGGAGTCAAGTTTAAGGGAGTCAAAATTACCACAGTTGCCCCTCTGACAAGGACCAGGCCACCCTGGACTCGGAAGAAAAGGCGAGGCTAAGAGCTCCTGGGCCTTGCATATGCATTATGGACTTTGAGCCTGCTCAGTTCAATGTATTTGAGCAGCTGTTTAGCAGGGAGGTGCAGGGGTGCCACTTCCACTTCTGCCAAGCAGTTGCTCGTAACATGCAGGCCCACATGGAGCTTAGTAGGTTGAGCTGGAGAGATACTTCAGACACCTGCAGATTTGTGCTGGCACAATTTAGTGCCTTGGCTTTTTTAAAGCCAGAGCACACTGTAATGGGGTTTGAGGTGCTCTCAAAGGATCCCTACATAGTGAAGCACCCAGAGTTCAAGCCTCCCCTCAAGTACTCTGAGCCCCAGTGGATTGGGAAGGTTGTCACACAGAGGCGAGGCAAGGCCTGTGCCAAGGCCAGCTGGAATGTGTACCAGGCGGCAGTGAATGGTGAGCTCAAGACCACCTCAGCACTAGAGGCTTACCACAAACACCTCAAAGCCAACTTTGGGCTCCACCCAAAATTCAATAAGTTCTTTTCCCTCTTGCAGCACAAGCAGGAGAAAACCATCTCCAAGCTGCGTGATCTCTCCAACTGCGTCCCCCCACCAAGCCAACAATCTGCTGTACCCTCTTTGCCAAGACCATCCAGGGTGCAGCCAAGCACAAATACAAGGCCTCTGAGCTTAAGCAGAAGCTTGAGCTTATTGCCACTGCCCTCCTGGAAGGGGCCAAGATGAAACGTGGAAATAAGGATGAGGAATAAACTTGCTTGCTTGCTTGCTCAGTTATATGATTTTTTTTAACTTTTAACTTTTTAACTTTAATTTTTACTTATTAGCTTTGATCATTTAGTTTTTAGTTTTAATTTTAAGTTTTTTTAACTTAATTAGATAAAAGTAATTGTTCTATGTATACATGGTAAGTTTGAGATGAATATTTATAGTTGGAAGTAAGTGAAATATCTGAATTTTTGTTAATTTCCAAATAAAACATATGATATTCACAGTTGTGCTTATATGAACTATATCAAATAAATATTAATATTTCTTTATATTTTGCATAACTTTATTTGTTGTGTTTTTTGTTTATTTATTGTCTCATTGGAATTTTAATTTTTATGGTAATAAAAAATATTTTTATAATGAAGAGTGTAAATTACATAGTAAAATGAGAAATAATCGCTTATTCTCCTTATTTCTATAAATTAAGGTACTGTTTTATTGCATTTTTTGAGCTCTCTGGGGTCACTTTAGTAAACCATACCTGTATAGCTTAATTTTTATATTAAAAGTTTCTAGTACATCAAGATCCATTAATTAAAAAAGTGTTGAGTACTAGGGAGTCGATCAGGGCAAAAGCTGAATTCTCACTTTACTATAGTGTCGAGTTCAAAGGAGTCGATTTCAAGGGAGTCGAGTACCAGAGAGTCGATTTTAAGGGAATCGAACTTACCACAGTTGCCGCTGGGTTAAATGGTTTAGCCGGAAGCAATGATTTTTAAGCAGGGTCCCAATTTTCATCACGTTTAAATAAAATCTATTGTTAAACCAACATTTTGAAAAGATAGGCTAAAAAGGAAGAGTCTATTTAAAATGATGAATATTAAGTTAGCTTGGGTAGGCTAATTGCGTAGTTGGATGTTTCAATATCATAATTCGATCTAAAAACATATTTGCGCTGCGTCAGAGCTATCAAACTGTAGGGGCTATGTAACTAAGCAGTGCACTTATAATTTTGGATATTTGTCTGAGCCTGGATTTAATGAGATAATTGCTGGGCTTTATAAGAAGCCAGCCTTTTATACATTTACTGAACATGATTTTCTGCTGCTTGGTTTTGGTTCTTCTTGTGAGGGGCCAGGTGACAACACAACCTTTGAAAGTGATTCTCCACTTCGACTATGGATCTTTGTCGCATATCAAGCCACTCATGGAGATTGGCAACATTTTACGGAGCAGGAACCATTCAGTGATATACGCAGCATCCGCTTTGAACGAAAAGTACAATGAGCCATACGCCTTTGAATATGCGCCTCTTGGGAAGGGATTCTTTGATCCTGTCTTCTTTAGAAATCGAATGGATGTGCTTCGTGGCGCCCGCCAGAGCCGGGGTGGTGGGATGGTCTTTGCGTCACTCACACATTCGTTGCCCATCTCCTACGAAGAGGTCTATCCACGTCTTAGCCATGTTGTTGATCAGACACATCCCGATGTAATGATCTGTGATTTTTTCTCCCCTGCATGCCGTGACGTTGCAGAGATGAAGGGTGTCCCAGTGGTGATGGGCTTCCAGAGCACCGATGGGTTTGGAATTTCAAGAAACTCCTTCATCACCGAGGCCATGGCCTACGGGAGTATCACAACTGACAAGCTCACCTTTCTCGAGCGCTTCGTCGATAAAGTTTTTGCACGCTTAGAATTTGCCTACAATTCCTACTCGCTTCGGACGGCTTTGAACAAGAAGCGAAATCATTTTGGGGTCCCACCTTCCTCCTTTCCCCTGAGTGACTTTTCATCTGTTCTTGGTCTAGCAAATACTTTTGTGGGGTTTGAAGCAGCCTCTCTTCTCCCACCTAACATCGTGACGATTGGTCCTTTAAGAACAGAGGAGGCTCCACAGTTGGATGCTGACTTGGAATCTTTCCTTACAGAGCATCCTCATACCCTTTATATTGCATTTGGTACACGTGTCATATTATCCTCTTCAGATATAACAACCCTTCTCGAGGGTTCTCTGGCTGCATTAGAAGAAGGCTCTATCGACGGTATCATATGGGGCTTGGGAAGCAATTCAAAGGAAGACTTCCCTAGCTTCATCACGCTTAACAACACCCAAGTAACTACAGAATCCCTCTTTAATAGCCCACATACCCGGCTTCTTCCCTGGGTCCCACAAACAGCAATACTTAATCACAACAGCACAAAAGTCTTTATTTCGCATGGTGGGCTTGAAAGTATGTTTGAAGCTATATTCTCAACAACGCCTATCATTTGCATGCCCTTCTATGGCGACCAACCACGTAATGCTCGCAAGGTAGAGGATGCCGGCATTGGCGTCTATTTCGACCGCATTTCTGCCTCGCCTTCGACGTTGAGTGGATACATTGAAACCATCCGCAACAACCAAGGCGGCAGGGCCGCAATGAATCTTCGCCGCATGCAGAGCTTAGCCGAGATCGGTAGCCGGCGCAGGGAGCTTGGGGCGGATGCTGTCGAAGGGTACGGCTACGGAGCACGCATCTGCCGCCCATCCCTGCCACATGGGTATGGCGAAGTCCCTTGCGAGGCTCAGCACCTGATCCCCGTAAACCATCGCATGTCGTTCATCAAACTTTCCCTGATTGATATCTACTCTGCAGCAATATTCCTGGCAGCGTCAGTAACGATGGTGGTTCTATTCGCGAGTTACAAGGCTTACGTATACCTTTTTAGAACCCCCATCCCTAAAGTCAAGGTCCGTTAGTCACCCGCAGCTCACTTCTGATTACTTTTCTGTGCTCTTTAAAATCTTTGCGCTTGGTACATCGGTGAAAGTCGGTGACAATGTAGTTCCCAAATCTTATTAAAATCTTATAAATCAAGCCACCATTGTTTTCCTATAGAATTTTTACGAGTGCTCTACTTTGCCCACATGATTTACAGGATCCACCACTACATTCTAAAATGAACCACAAGATTCCATGGATATACAAGAATCCAAATGATCATCTATGCTTAAGGAGTAAGTATATGAGTCAAAGATACATTGATCTTATTAATGTGATTTCACAAGCATTCTAAAATTGACATGGGCGTTGAAACTGATTTGATTACCCCATGTGGGGAATCATTTCCCTGAGAAATAACTTGACCTACTGAGTAGTAGGTGGACTCAACTATCAATCAAGATATCCTATCAGGATCAGCCCATCCATCTTCTAGATAGATTCCTCTTCCAAAACCATATGATATACATGTATATAATGCAGCATATCTCCAGATTTTTTAAGCCCTATTGTTATTTCAATAAAGATATCAATCTCTTCTAGTTATATCACTTTTTATTTTATATACTTCTCAGAAGTACATCATCAATACTAGAAGATAAATATTGTATCAAAGCCATCAGGAAATGGCTGTATCTACAGCAAGATTAATTCAGAACTAGCAGTGTTATACAGAGCTCCAGGAAGAATGTCTCCATCTTTAGTAGACTTGTACATTGTGAGCTAAAATAGATCAATGCATTACACCTCAAGTAATTGATTATCAAGCTTGTGTTACTTCAAGTTAATAGCTTGGATTTCTATATAAAGCAGTCAATCCATTAAAAAACCTTACAGAAGAATTTGCTTCTGTCATGATGTTCTTGCTTATATAAACATATTCAACCTCTTGCCAAAAGTGTAATCTTGTCACATGCACAGAAGCTCAATTGCTGTTTCTGCAAATTGAATCAGTTTACAACTGGTCTACATATAGTTTGGGTGGAAGGTAACAACACGTCACAAGTCTGTTGGACTTATATCAACACTATAAAAAGAGTCATATATCCTAGAATTGTAACCCAGCACAGCTCCACCAGGACTGGAAAATTCTATCAAAAAAGCTGCAACCAAGACACGGACCTGCCACTTCAGGAAATGGTTCAGGATAGCTATCATCCAAGTGATATCTTGTTCTATTTATAGAGTTTCACTGGTCATTTAAATTTCACTAAATAACTGATATTAAGTAAAGATAAACATTATTCTAATTTGTTTTCTTTTAGCTTGTTCTTTATCTCTTTGGGTATTCTTTTCTATATTTAAGTTCTTTTGTACATATTGCAGTTAATCAGTGACACAAAATTTATATCAAAAATCCAAACAATTCAAAATCATTTACGCCACTGCTGCTTGGCAGGTCAAAGCTAATTATTATGAGTTGCAAAGTTAGACATCATTAAATAGATAAACTCTTCCTTCCCAATATAAACAACCATTAAAGCCTGATACAGGAGATAGGCTTGCATATAATATTTATAATTCTTAACTAGGCTGCAATGTAGCAGCTGCTGCATTTTTATAATGGAAGAAGAGTTATTTGTACTTTATTGTATAATTTTGATAAGCCCCCTGATATTTCTTTATGTTTGTTATCTATCTTTCTCTTGCAGAGAGCCATTGTTAACTGCTTAAAAGAGATAATTCTATACTGGCTGGTTCTAACTGAACCGATTATGTGCCATTGACTTTCTGGCTAAAACTGATATGCTATTACAAGTGCTGGTTGATTGCCAGCCTGAAAGGTCCCTTTCAGAGTGCTAAAAACTAACTCGCATCCAGATAAAGATTCAGGGTGTAGAAATCTTCTCTTGTGTTTGGTTAGCTGATTAAAATGTGAATAAAAACATAGCACATACTGTGATATTCTCTTGTTATACTGGAGAATAACTTATGTAACCCAATTCAGATAACATAGTTGCCTTTTACTTTAGTTCAATAGTTGTAAAGTTACAATTATCAACTCAAAAAATCAAACTAGAGACTATACATCATACCTTTACTAGGGTTATGCTTTCCTGGGACAGGAAGATATTCTGTTAACAGATTTTCTAAAAAAAATTGAGTAGACTATAATTTTATTAATAAGCATCCTTTTTAGATTTACAATAGATAAAAAATTTAAACATACTCTACTCAATAAAAAAAGCTATGCTATACACATGTAGTGGCTCTATATTCTATTTTTTATTTAGCAGGCTTCATATTAAATATTTACCTTCTTAAAGGCCTACCAACTAAATTTCTGTGCCAGGAAAAAACATTAATGTATTCTAAAGATTTTTATGGATGGGGGTTTCTTCATTGTGCATTTTTGATCCTTTATTATTGAAACGTTAAACTTTCTACGCACAAAGAAAACTGTAGCAGGATCAAATTTGCCAAAAATTCAGCTGGAGGAAAAAAATTGCCAGAATATCTTTTACCCCCTTTATCCACATACATTATAAAGCAAGCAAGAGTATCATGCATTTTATAATACTCAAGATAGCTCTCCTAATCAGGAGCTAACAATTATACACTGCCTATTAACATATAGGGATATATAATTTGGTTAACTATAAGTTGTATAGCATAGCAAAGAATTTTATTTTAAATGCACAAAAATAGGGAGTGTGTATGTGAGAATTGGGGGGCAGGTTAGCAGAAAATAAAACCTAGCTCTCAACCACAACAAAATTTTGGTTTCAGCAACAGCCAAAAGGTTGCTACTAACAATCTTGAGAGGCCAAATGAGGGGGAAGGAATCAACTGAACACTAAGAGCAACAGACTTAACCAAATGGCCAGAACTACCAACAAATTTCAAGCTGTTTTAGGTTAGGAAATGGTGAAGCAAGGCCTTTTACAATGCTTGTATTCATCTAAGGGGGGAGGGAATTGGGGTATGAGGTTGAATGTTACTAAACTGATTGGCCAATGATATGAGAAAATGTGGGGCCTTTCTCAAGGCAGGAAAATCTTGAAAAATCTTAAATGGACAGAATCAAAAAGGAAAACCAACTCAACTAAAAATTGAGGAACCTGCTTTGGACGCAATTATCACGGCTCCTGGCTGTTCTTGCACATGATATTTAACCAGGGGTGTCTCTTGGGTGGGTTAGATGGGGGCATCCTCAGAATAATTAACCAAGTAACAATCTGAGAGCTTTTCTTGGACTTTTTCAGTAACCTTTTGGATAATTGTTTGAACACAATTTGGCGGAGATCCCCAAGCATTTGGCAGAAATTGAAGTGGAGGCCTAAGATTGATGTATAGCTTTACAGTGTACCATATTTCCTCCATTAATTAGTGTAATCAGTCTTCTTGTTTATGGTCAATCAATCTAAAATCACATCTAGTAATTATCCTCTTGTATATATAATCCCATTATCTTGCTTGTACAAGTATAGTAATTTTAAAACCTGTTACAAACAAAAAAAATCAGTCTAAAAACAAAAATAACTCAGTATAAACACAGAATCAAAGTAGATCTAAATCTATTGTAATTTAAACCAGTAGTTTTTAAGCCTATTGAGACAAACTTAAAATCTCAGTCTAAAAAGGAATACAACTCAGTATAAAAACAAAATCAAAAATCAAGGAATTTATATTGAATTACAAAAGATTTGGTTCCACTTTGATTCCGTTTTTAGACTGAGGTGTATACATTTTTAGACCAAGATTTTACGTTTATCTCAACAGGTTTGAAAACTACTGTATAAATTCCTTGGTTTTCAATTTCATTTTTAGACCGAGATTTTTTTGTTTATCTCAACAGGTTTGAAAACTACTGTATTGAAATCCTGTGAATTTTAACCATTGCCTAAGATGAATTTGAAAAGAATAGATTTAAATTTTTATTTTGAATATTAGCTTTATTTTTGTGTGTTTTGGTTTTCAACACTAGTACTGACTTTGATCCTGTTACCGTTTTTCTGAGGGAGCATAATTCACTGATGTGATTGTTACCAGTTTAATTTGCAAACCATATTTTCAAACGCTAACAATGAGTTATAATTCTGGTTTTTGGTTGCTCAGAAAAACTATCAGAATTGAAGCTAGCACCTCAAATCTTAAAAAACTACTACATAGTTAAATACATTATTTTTGATATTCACTTATTTCTGATAAGGTTTTCTGAGGAACTAAAATATGACATTGCAAAAAATTTCCGGTATTTTTATATTTTTTATATAAAGATAAAGTAATGATATCACAATATTGGCTTTTAGCTGAATAATAAACTGTTGTCAGAAGTAGGGTGGGTACTATTATTTAACCCCCCTGCAAAATTACATCAGCGGGAAACTTAGAAAACTTAAAGCTCTATGGCAAACCCACTTATCTAGGAAAATTTGTGCCAAACCTTGTGAGGACCAGATTCCTGGGCTGGAAAGGGGTTCACATATATCAGACCTCAACTTTTTAGAATTTTTTATCTAGAAACTAATTTTTTTAGCAGCTGGCTTCTTGTGAACAAATTTTTATGTGCCATTGTAAATGCATTTGTATTCTAGCACTCTTTTTCAGAAAATATATTTAAAACTTAATTAATTTGATTAAACTTGTTCAAAACAAAATATATAGTAAGTCTGCTTTTAACCATCCTTAATCATATTTGTACAGCAATACCTGGCAAAACTTAAGACTACCATTGAAAAGTATAGGCTAAATTACTATATAAAAATAATTTCATCAAATTTCAAAAATTAAAATATCATAGACATATACAGTAGCTTTAAAAGCTATGGCAACAACCAAAAATACCTCAGATTTAAACAAAATGATTTCAGATTTAAACAAAATCCAAGTCACGTGAGATTCAGGATTCAATTAATTTATAAAATTTTGGTTAATAAATGAACTGTCAAACAAAAAACAAAATTTCACTAGCCCATCATACAAAATTATATCAAACATCAAGCAGTGTAGTTCAAACCATAAACAAAATGTACTGACACAACAAGTGAAATGGATGGATGCTATTCTGGAGTATATTATAATCCAGTCAGGATTCATATGAGGCACCAACAGAAGGACTGAAATGAAACAAAATTAGAGCAATCTAGAAGCAAGATTCCAAAAGCACAAAACAAAATGAACTCACACAAGATGTGTAGTATGAGCAGCCAAAAATAGAAATATAACAGTTTAACAGCCAATCAACAGTTATCCAATTTAGGAACAGAGGCATTTTATTCATTTTCATGGCTCCAGATTTGTATGGAATGGTTTTGAGAACCTTCCAAATATGGAATCAAGATTACAATAAAAATAAATCATTAAATTTTAAAATTTCTACTTTTAGTGATTTTATCCTAGGTTTTTAATATGGTTTTCAACAGCAACATCTTCAACAACACAAGCAGCCAAGCCAGCAGCAGCCAAGCCAGCTTCAATGGAGGCAAGGCTCAGGACGTGGAGGCACCTGTTTACACCCAAGCCTTTGAGGCAGGTAATAAGAAAGCTGGCCTGTACCTGACCACTGACCCCTATGGCTTTGACTTGTTCAGTAGTCACATAGTATTTAGCTCTGCCTCTGCTCCCGTACCCACCCCCACACAAGCTGCCCACCAACTAACCAATCAGGATGGCAACCTTGATTTGGAACAACTTCCTGACACCAGCCAACCTGCCCCCCTACAGTCAATCAGACTTCAGCTCCCCCAGCCCAGCACCCCAAGCAACAAATCATCACTGCCCAAATTTGTCAGGAAATTGTGGCACTGAATCTACAGGGTCTGTCCTGGGAACAGATTGCTTCCCAGTTGCAATTTACCTGAGCTACTGTCATGCAGGAATTCAATAACCTGATGAACAGGGGGAATCTGATTGGGACGGCCAAGAAGCCCAAGAAGGCCCCCGAGTCACAAATATCTGAGGCATACCCAATCATGCTTGATCTCCTCCAGCGGGATCCCAAGCTTACATTGACCCAGGCCCAGAAGCAACTTGCACATCATGGCATTTGGGTATCTGAGCGCATGGTGCAGCTCTGGATGTATGAGAAGGTGGCTTCCATACAGGTTCTTACCAATTTTGCTGACAACCAATGGGATGGCGCTGAGGATTCACTGTATGACACCGCCATCAAATCAACCCTGGTCCAATGCCTGACTAGTCTAACTGATGATGTCATGTTCATCTCCTATTACAAGCTATCAATAGCTTTTGATGATTTTGGCAAGCAAGGAAGAGCCACCACTCAAAAAGGAAGGAAAAAAAGTCAAGAAGGGGATGTTTATTGGTGCATTTCTGGCTGTTTTGGCCAAGGGTTTTGTCTACTATTGGACAAACCCAGATTTCATCAATGGCTACTCATACAGCTACAACCTTGGTGGATTACTTGACTCCTGGGATGGCTTGATTTTCAAGTACCAGGTGTTCTTAAGCCACCAGATGGAGGGTAGCTCTACCGCCCTCAAGGCCATCCAAGGATGCGGACACCAGGCCTCAGTCTACCCTGCTGGCCATGCAGACGACCATCTGGCTGATGTTGTCTTCTTCAACATGGGATCCACATTACAGGAGCGCCGCCTTCAGGCTTTCAACAACCTCTATCTTGGGGTCCTTGACCACAATTTTCTCTTTGGCCGCCAGATGGTGGCTGACTTATTTGCACAAATGGTTTTCCATGTGAACATGGGCAACCAATCACATAAGAATAAGCGCCTTCTACCTTGGGCCACTGCCACCTACCAGCCCATCCAGCCAATGACCGATGAGGAATACAACAAGTGTTATATGGCAGCCATCACACAAAGTCCTCCTGCCTCCACTCCTGCCACCAACACCCCTCACCTGCAAGCTCAACCCACCCAATCCCAGACCTCCAGGCCAGCACTGCCTCTATGTCTTCCTTCCTGCGCTATTCTGCCTCCTAGGCATCACTCTCTCCCGCCCTAATAAACCCCTGTCACCAAACATTTTATATTTATATTATCTTTTTTTGAATTTCAATTGTTCATGTTCTTTTTGTTTATAGTTGGTTTTATTCTTTATGTTCAGTTTATTTCTATAAAAGCATATATTTACTATGCCATGAATCTGGATCCAGAACACAGTTATTTTTAGCACTTAAACACACCCCTTGTGAAAATATTAACAACAACTTGGTGATTGGCTAAATTTGAATTAGAAAATTATAGTGTTAACTGTTTTTAGATAAAGTTGTTACTGATCCAAATTCAAAACCTTAATGATAAACTTTAAGCTAATCAGGAGCCAAGTGATAAAGTGATTGTTGTGACATAAAGGGTCATTCAATAATTCTTTGGTGTATGTGGGCTAATTAATATGATTGGCTGGATGTTTTGCTATTGTACGCCATTGCCGCTGTGGCAAGTTGTTGATGGACTAGTGCCCAATCAGCTGCTGGGTTAGCACTAGTTCACCAACAACTCGCCACAGCGGCAATGGCGTACAATAGCAAAACATCCAGCCAATCATATTAATTAGCCCACATACACCAAAGAATTATTGAATGACCCTTTATGCCACAACAATCACTTTATCACTTGGCTCCTGATTAGCTTAAAGTTTATCATTAAGGTTTTGAATTTGGATCAGTAACAACTTTATCTAAAAACAGTTACACTATAATTTTCTAATTCAAATTTAGCTGATCACCAAATTATTGTTAATATTTTCACAAGGGGCTATGTCAAGCGCCAAAAAATATGGTAATCAACAAAAAAATGCCAACACAAAGCAAATGACATATATTGAGATGAGCGTAAAACATATACAAAATGGGTAAAAAGATGTAATAATGTAGTAAAGGGAAAACAAAGAGACAACAGTATCAAAATAATACAGAACTTATTGGGGAAAAAGCTATAAAAACATATGAAAAAGTTAGTAAAAAATCAATGAGAGAATTGAAGAAGCTTCTGAAGGATCTCAACTTGGCAATTGCTAAAATCAAAGACATTGACTGCAAGGTCAAAGTCAAAGTTAAGTCTGCCATCCTCACTGGGGACAAAATTGACAAGGTGTCCACAAAGGCCCTAATGACAAAAATGCCAGACACCCCTGATAAGACCATTGAGCATATTCTCAACATCCAGAAGACAGTGGTCAAGGGCCTGCAATTTAAGGCATACAATCTTTCTGCACCGTCTGTCTGGTTTGACAACCTGGAGATGTATGAACATCTCAAACCCATCAAGCGTTCCAGAACAGAGGATACTGAATTGCCAGCGCAATTGCTTGCACCAAGAATGGCCAAGCCTGCTGAAGCAGCCGGCAAGGAAGAAACATGTGCAGATAACATAAAAAATAAAATTAATAAAAATGTGCAAATACTTACCTGTTTTTTAGAGAACATAGACAGTGAACTCCACCAAGTCCTGTTCCCCTTTGCCCCTGCCACATTCTATGCCAACTACGCCACTCATGTGGCCAAGCAGCTGTATCTGTCCCCCCTGTCTTGCAGGAGCTAGAGGACTGCATCCACAGGTCCTTTTCTATGTTGCAGGAGGCATTGGATGGGCTGACGCATGGCAAGGGGGCATACAAGTGGGCAGTTACTGCCTACAAGGATGCCCAACTGGACCTGTGTAAACTCCACTGACCTTGTTTGGGACTTCCTGGCAACGCTCCCATTCAAGAATGTACCAGAGATGGACCAGGCTCATATGTCTGCTTGCTTCTGCTTCCCAGTGGAGCACATCCTATCTTACCTTCTAGACAACTTTGGGCGCACGGTGGGGAAATTGGCTGTTGCAGACACAACAGCTGTCAAGAAAACTAAGATCCTCTTGCCAGACTTTGGGCTAGCCTGGAGTGCAGATGAGACAGGGCTCCCCTTGGCAATGGACCTTACCTTTGAAAAGACTAGGTATAATAAGAAGATCAGTGCAGTTTATATTAAATTATGTGAGTTTACGGAAGCCTTTGCTGGGCAAAGGCTTCACTTGGTGGTTTACCTTGGGTATCTTTTCTTCTTTGGGATGAGCGCCAGCGTGGAGGATCTAGATGGGGTCCTTCTAGGAATTGACAAAGGCCCGGCTTGCACTTGACAGGAAGAAGGTCCCCCTGTGTATGACTTGGTGGACTACATGATACAAGACGCCCTGGTCCTGGCAGGGATTTACGGGTTTGCAGCTTCACCCAAAAAGCTGCTCCTCAGTTTGCACCTTACCCTAATCCCCTTCACCAGCAGGAGGGAGTTTTTTAATAAGGGCGTATCCACTGTCCACGGTGTGGCAGTGGAGGTTGTGCACCACCTCCATTGCGGGGTGGGTACATACAGAAGAACACACTACAGGCGTTTGTAATAAATTCTCTCTTCTAATAAACATCTTTATACTCTAAAATATTTTTATTATAATAAAATTTTCTAATTCTCATTTTAGCAAACAGGATTTGCAGGAATATATCCCAGAGAAGGTCTTAATAAAAGAATTATAATATATTTCAATAAAATCTACTTTTGAATCTGTACACATTACAATTAACTTATTTTTTGATATTTATATTTATTTGCCAAAAGTGATATTAATGCGTTTGCGTAATCCAGTATCAAGCGTTTGGGATACCCTTAGACAACACAATAAAAAGTGATTATAAATAAATGAATTACTAACCTTCATTGATTGTCCTACTGAATGTGATTGTAGGCTTGGAAACATCTAAATATAAAATGATAATTAATAAATCTTGAATAGTAAATTAGAGAATATAAAAAAGAATTGGACACACTAAGCCTTTAATTGATTGGCTGTTTGGCTAGGCATGTGGGGATGAACAAATCAGCGTGGCCATAGAATTTGGCCACAGTCTCAGCTGGGAGGGTGTGGATCCTGGCCTGCAGCAAATCAAACAGGTCCTTGGTCCCAGTTGGGGTACCACACTTTACAGCTTGCTTGAGACACCCAAAGACTTCCTCAATGGGATTTAGGAAGGGCAAATATGCTGGGAGGAAGAGAAGGCGCAAATTTGCCGTGGCCAATTGCTGGGGGCCCACAGCAATGCTGGTGTCAATCATTGGGAATTCCTCAAGAATGTCAGCCACTTTGTGGAGACCAACATTGTCCAACACAATGACATTGGTGAAGCCAGGGCTTGTGCGGCTCAGGTGCTCCTGGACCAATTGGAGAAATGATAGAAATGTACGGCTGTTGTGGGAGCCTAGTATCATTATTAGAACTCAACCCCCTTTGGACTGAGGAGAGCCACCATTGAATATGCTGTGGCTTGGACTGCAGCACGCCGAGCCACCCCGTCATTGGAGCCTTTGTGGACATACCCATACTCATTGTGCATTGACAAGGCAAATGCTGATTTGTCAATATAATAGAATTTCACTGTCCCCTTGGCTTTGAGGGCAGTGTACGCCTCAGCGTAATTTTTCTGAGTCTTGATATTGGCTGGGCTGTTCCAATTGTTGGGGGATACCCCAAGCTTTTTCCAGGAAAAGCACATTTCCTTGACCAAATGATAATAGAAGGAAATTGAGGCCTTGATCCCAAAAGCAGACTTGACCATGGCCTGTATATTTGCCAGTTCAAGATGGCAATCTTGGGTTATCCACTGGCAGATTGCCCATTTGTGCTCCTTGGTGAGCATGGTTGAAACACACAAGGATTTCTCCGCGGCAAGGACTCAACCAGTATCAATGAACTTGTTGAAGGTCTTCAAGGCATACTTGGGATCCACCCCAACAAGAGCCTCAGCCGCCTTGTAATCACCAGATTCCTGCATGAGCCAGAGAAGGATGATGCACTTAATGTCAGGAATGCGCTTGTGAGTGGGCTTTTTAGCGGTGGGGATTGGCTCATCAGCATTGGGCAAGGCACAGGGCATAGGCACCTTGTTGTAGAAGGCTGCAACTTTCTTGCGCACCAGTTGTCCCTCTGTAGTTATATAGAACTTGAGCTCATTGTCCTCTTCCTGATTGCCATCACTGACGTAGGGCTTGTAGCTAGTATCAAGTACAGGCTTCACCTTCTCCAGCATGGCTGATGGGACCAACTCTTGCTAGTACACAACATCAAAAACATATAAAGTAAGTTCTACCTCCTTGTTTCTAACTTTCTTTGTAGTGGTGACCTTGGTGGGCTTCTGGGTCAGCTTTGGGACCCAATGGTTGATGCTCTGCACCCTAGCAGCTTGTGCTCCTTTAAACGGCTGTGTCAGTGCAGCTTCACTATCAAACTCATTCTCCCATCTCCTTTCTGAGTAGACGCTTGTTTTGCACTAACTCTGTTCTTTGACCCGCAGGGGCAACCACAACTGTGGCACACAATGGGTGCAATAGTACTCTGTTGTTATGTTCCTTCCATTTTGAGAATTTAATAAAATACTAACTAAATTTTAATTAAGTTACTCCCTAATTTTAATTTTTGCTTTTATCTGAATATGGATATTTAATTACCATTTCCTCCATATCCAAAATATAGATTTTTATATTTCTTAATGAGTTGTTTTTGGTTTTACATCGCCCATTTTAGAATACTCAAAAAAAACCCATCCATTTCCCTAGATTTTACTGCCAAATTCAAACACCCAACACAATATTTTTAAAATTTATGTTTCAGATCTGGTGTCTTATTTTAGATACCTTGGTATCATTCATGATTACAATCAATTGCACACATTGTGTGAGTGATTTTGTTTACATAGTGAGTTGCTATTGTGCTTCATTTTTGGATTGAGTTTTGATACACCACGCTTGGGTGTATTTCATCACCTATTCACATAGTAAACATATGTACACCAAAAGTTAACTCACACCATTTTGTTTGTGAATCAATGTATTTTGGATTGTATTTTGAATGGGTTTGCTTTGCATGTGAGCTCTTTGTTGCTGTGTTGACTCATTTTGCTCTCTAACGTCAATAAACCCTGTTAACAGAGTGTATATTTTACCCTGATAGTTGGATTTTTTTAAATCTGAAATCATTTTTTTTAAATCTGAGGTATTTTTGGTTGTTGCCATAGCTTTTAAAACTACTGTAAAAACAAAATAAATTAAAATAAAAAAATAAAGCCCTGAACACCCATTTATCTGATTGGCTTGGAATCAAGAGCTTTGGGAAGGAAGGATTCAAAGTGCTTGTAAAAAGCTGAAATCACATCAGGTGACATTGAAAATTGACTGACCTCCAAAATATTGAAGAGATCTTTGGTATCCTGAGGGAAGCCTTTCTTCACCTTATTCTTGATCCAACCAAACACCTACTCAATTGGATTCAGAAATGGATAATAGGGAAGGAAGGAGAGGAGTCTCATTAGACAATCCACAAGCGTTGGCTGGAGGTGTGACTGTTTTTGTCAATGGGAGGAATTCTGACATAGCCAGATCCACTTTGTGGAGTCCAACATTACCAAGCACAACAATGTTGGTTGTGCCGCAGTAATTAATCCAATGGTACTCCTTGACAGTTTGGAGAGAATCAAGAAATGTCCTGCTGTTATGGGAGCCCTTAATCATTTGATACTGGGCCAATCCGCAAGGACCAAGAAGCGCTACCATGGAATATGTCTGGGAACAGACAGCTGCACAATGTGCTACACCATCCTTGGACCCCTTCTCAACCCATCAATGCATAGAACTGAGTGAGGAGGAAAACAATGATTCATCTATATAAAAGGACCAGAAATTCCCAGTCTTCTTTAGGGCCAGATAGGTTTTGGCATAAATATGGTGATCCTCAATTGCCTTTGACCTGTTTTGGTTGTACAGAGAAGTCCCCAGAACTTTCCACAAGAAGCCAATATTGACTAGGGGTTTATAAACAAGTGTTTTTGAAACAGAAAGCCCAAACTCAGCAGCAAGCATTGATTGGACAGCAAGTGAGTCCAGATGGAAATCCTTGGATACCCACTGCTTGATTACATCAATGTGCACATGTTGTAGTAGCTTTGGTTGTTTTTTTGCCTTGAAAGATTCTGAAAATGGCTGGTTTTGCCATCTTTTTTGTTGAGGTCATCAATATATCTGGCTGTGACACCAAATTGGGACAAAATATCCCAGACTGCCATTCCTCCATTCAAGCAGATGAGGAGAGCTTTGCACTCACTATCTGTCAACCAACACTAGCCCTTGGTGGATACCACAGCACCCTGGCTATCAGGCTCAACACACGGAGTGGGAACCTTCATGTAGAAGGTGGGATCACTCTTGCGTGCAGTTGCACTGTCAATGGTGGAATACACCATAGGCAAAGATGGCTCATAGGAGGTGTTGAAAACATGGGGGCATGCAGTGGCAACTCTGGGATCCAGAGTGCGGGGCCAGGTCACAACTGGGTACACAGTGGAGGTGTATATAACCTCATTTTTCCTGATTACCTTTGTATGTGAGACTTTGGTAGCAGGCCTTGAGAGTGGCTTCTTCCTGGGATTCAAGCTGGTTGTTCAAGCTTGTGACGCAGGAGGTGATTGGCTGGTGCTGATGCCTTGCAAGGCCTTTGTATTGGCATGACTCCCCTCAAGTTGGGTTCTGGGTCTATTCTTGGACCCTCTGGGACACCCTTGTGGACAGGCTGCCCTGCAATATGATGCATTAGCTTGGTGGGAATGGGATAGTCTGTCCATAAAATAAAATAAAAAATATTTTAGATTAAATATGTATTTATTTAGATTGTAGGTTTAGTTGCAGTTAGTTGTTTTCTCTTGATTTAGCCTTGAATAGTAACCAAATATCTATATCCATGATTTGAAGTGAATGATAAGGAGCGCCTTTGGGGAAGCTTCAAATATGGAATTAAGAAGAGAAGAAGTATATTTCATTGGATAATAATTTAGGCATATATAGCTTTATCTGTGGCAGAGATTTTAGTTAGATCAAACCTAGGGGTTGTTCATGTGCAGGATGGGTTCAAGTTGCTGGATACTTGGACAGTCATGTGATATTGGTTTGTTGCCATTTCCTGCATGTCAATTGTATATTGGAAAGGCACCAAATCAGGCAATGACTGGATGTTAAGTGGGCTGGTAGTAGCCAGAGTACTTATACATCCAGATCCTCAACACACTCCTCCCTTAAGTGGTTACTCTGGTACATCAGGATGGGGCTTTGTCTTGATGGCGGCCACCTGATGTTCCTGGAGTTGCTTGCTAGTTGGTACCAATCAGTTTGAGTATTCTCCTTTGCTAAGGCAGAGGCGGGTGTGACAGTCCACATGTTTTGTGGTTTGCAGGCGGGGCTAATGGTGGCCAAGCAAAAGTTTGATTGTTTGTTGCAGGTAAAGGCCTAGTAGGGAATGATGGCTACTAGGGACAGTAAGGCCTAGCTAGTAGGTGTAAAGACTACTAGAGGCATATGCACCTCCACCCAACAGAAGATATGGCTGCTGTGGGCTAGATTTCTTCACCTAGCAGGGAACTGTGGCTGCAAAAGGGCAAATAATGAGATAGCTAGCAGAGAACTTTGTCTGTTTGAGGTGGAGAAGGTTTTGGACTCCTGGCAGGTAACACAGGCTGCCAGGGAGGGGAAGAGCTCTGAGGGCTCTATGTACCCTGATACGCTTACAGGAGGTCTGTGAACAAGCATCCTACCTAATGGACTAGTAGGGTGTCCTTGTTTATGCCCCTATGGGAGCTTTTGGGGGGAGCCCAGAGTGAGCATTGGAGGGTATAGATTTGCTTGGAGGTGTCACCAAGGCGGTTTGCTTGGGAAAGCAAGCTGCAGAACTTGGTGTGATCAGGCCTCTGGGAAGTAGAGCTGATTATTCTGTGACTGAAAGCCCAGAATTAATCACCTGAGTGAGTAAAAAAATACATAGACATTGATCTATGGTTGAATTGCCTAAGTGGAATGCCACTTGCAAGGGCCCAGTCAAACACCAGTTTAATATAGACTCATGCCTGGGTCTACAGGTTCTGGTAACGGGGACTGAGATAAAGGACCAAGGTGGTTCACGGAATCAGCAGAAAATACTAGTGAGAGAAACTGTTTGATCACAGGAAAAGCTAGTTTAAGGACTGTTGGTTCATATTTAAGTTTGGAACCAAAATGGTTCATTGTGAAGGTGGAACTAAGATGATTACTAATAAGGATAAGTGGAAGGGGTCAAAGATCATGATGCAGAAGTAGCTGGTCATGATAAAGGAGTATTCAGAGGACTGATAGGGTGTTTAAAGGCCGGAAAGAAGCTGTTCTGTGAACTAAGATGGACTGTTTGCTGGTTAAGCTGAAGAGCTGGAAGATGTGGTTGAAGAGCTGACTGAAGAACCTGAAGATGATGGTAAAGAACTAGTGATCTGGAGAAATGGGCCAAGATTTTGCTGAATTGATTTGCCAAGGTGTTAAAATGTGGAATATTTTGCCTTGGTTTAGTAGTAAAATCAAGAAGGAATGTGGATAAAAGTGTGGGTAAGAGATTCATTTATTAAGTTCCTAGGATATATGAAGGTATGTTGCTATGAGAGCTGGATACAAAGTTGTTTTAGTGGGACGTTTTCCTTGGATTTTACAATATTTTTAAGTATATGAGGAAAACTTTAAGGAGGTCCATAAAGAACAGTTTAAATATTGGGTCACTATTTTAGGGATTAGGCTATTTTCTAATACACATGCTGCTCAAGTTGCAGCATAACACAGTTCAATTTTGAAAAAGTAACTAATTAACATTTAATATTTACAACATTAATAACTCAATGAAAAATTAATATTTTTTCACACTAGAAATAATCAAAATAAATCTAAGAATCCTATCTTTCTATTGGTGTAAAAATTTTAATATATATACTATACTCAATATTAAAGCAAAAGTAATTTAAAAGAATATAATTCCAATTTTATTATATGATTATATTTAATGATATAAAGTAGATCACTTCAAAGCTAATAAATACTCTTTCTTAATATATAACAGATTTTTTTATTTGACAAAATTAAAGATAAGATTGAGAGCTTTATTTTTGCATTTTATTTTATTTAAAAAGCTCAATTCTTTAGGATTTTATAATAGTTTGAAGTTAGGGTGTTTTTATCACTGTTTAGATTGATTTTAAGGTTCAAGTGAGCTTTGAACCTCAAATTAAGCATTCTTTAAATGTAATTCTTTAATATTTTATCATTTTAAAAATATGCAGAAGAGTTACAATTAACTGAATACATTATTTAATTGATTTGCATTGATTACAAAGAGGATATGATGTAATAATAATGCTTAGCTGCTTCACATGTATCACTTGTGCATGAAAACTGGGTATTTAATTAATTCTGCAAACATAAATTCAAGTTCAAACTATAATAAAAGCTATCACACCATTTCTTTCAGAATGGTGTCATTTAGCTTGGTATATAAGAGCTAAAGCACCACAAAGCTTCTAATCCAAAAGACCCCATTCAAAGGCCACATT
Source organism: Entomophthora muscae (assembly GCA_014839935.2). NCBI lineage: Eukaryota > Fungi > Entomophthoromycota > Entomophthoromycetes > Entomophthorales > Entomophthoraceae > Entomophthora > Entomophthora muscae. The sequence goes on from QTSX02000155.1 coordinate 99,805, forward strand.
CTGATCATAGCTACTCCAACATTAAGGCACATTTAAGAGATCTGACCTAATTACAGATTCAAAATACTACCATGTCCTCAGTTAAATTTACTTCTGTCATGCTACCCTTTTTTCCTTGGGAGCTTCAACAAAAAGAGAGAGAATTGCAATGTTAAAAAAGGCATTCCTCTTTATTGCTGGTGATGATCTTGATAATTTCATCAAGCACTTCCTTACTTAAACTGAATTTGGGAAAGCTCAGTTCCTGCCAACTATTCAAAATCAAAAAGGTAATGAGTTCATTGAAAACTTAAAGGATCTCATGACATCTTCTCCCCAAAAACATCTCCCAGCCTTGCAATCTTTGGTTACTTCCAGTTACTCTTTAAAAGAGCTTAATGATATGGGGTTTAATATAACCAAAAGTGAGTTTGAATACTCAAGAAAAATAAATAAAAATAAAAATGTAAGTTTAAACAAAAAAAGCCAAAAAAATAACTATTCATTAAAAAAAGAAATAACTAAAAAATAATTAAAACATTGCTGGAAAATTCTTTTGAAACAAGCCAGTTTACAAAAAAAGTGCCTGAAAAAATCATATAGATATAGAAAAAGAGATGAGTAATTACTAAACTGAAATTAAATACTCTCTACTTAAAACAAAAAAAGAAATATATGAAAATATGAAAATAAAAAATGAAATTTCAGTTTCAATTTCTACTTACTATAAATTAATCCCTAAAAATATAATAAAAAGTAAAAAACAAACTAATATGTGCAATATTTGTAATTTAAAAAATTCACTAGAAAAAAGAAGGAAGAATGTGAAAGTAAAAACTTACCATTACCAGATTCTATAGACAATGTCTTAAAGACTATTAATCAGCACCAAGACTTTTATGTTCATCAAAATTGTGAATATAAAAAAGATATTAATGAATTAGATGATGAGTCTTGTGTTGTAGTTATAGATTATAAAGAAAACTTAAAGGTTGGAGGTGGTCCAATTGAGACCAATAATTGGTTTTATTCAAAAAAACAAATCTCATTATTAGAGTTTGCATTAGTTTTTAAGGAAAACAATAAAATTAAATATGAATATCATGATTTTTTGTCTGAAATATTATCACATGATTCTTTATTTTAAGGTGAGTGTTTTATAAAAATTCTTAAATTAGATAGATTTAAAAAAATAAAAAATATAAAAGTATGGACTGATAATGGAAATCATTTTAGATCATATGAATTTTTATATTACTTATTTAAAGAGGCACCTAAATATATTAAAGGTTCTATAAAATATAATTGTTTTGTAGAATGTCATGGAAAAAGCATTGTTGATGGTCACTTTGGTGTAATATCAAAAACATTAAAAGAGAAAGAAAACCAGCTTTATATTAAGAATATAGATGATATTAAAAATATTTTTGAGCAAGAAGGAAAAAGAAAAGAATTATATGAATCAGCGCTATCAGGCTCAAATATTTCTCAAAAGTCATTCTTTTATATTTATGAGAGAAAAAATAGGCCTATAAGGAAAGAGCTCAAAGTTAAAAATCTGTGCATTAATCTTTCATATTTGATGAAAGATGGGAAGTTGTATACTTCACCTTTAACATTTGAAAGTCTCTCAGAATATTCTGAGATAACTTATCATTTGAAATCACGTGATGATACCAGAGAAACAAAAATATCAGAAGATGCTAGTGGTGCACTAGGGCAAGTTCATGAAGTAGGGCAGCTTACTAGAGGGTGTATTTTAAATAGAGTTATCAGTCTTTCAAAAACAACAACCTTTTTTTCTGAAACAAACTAAGAATATTTATGATGAGCCAAAGATAGGGTAATAGCATTTATAGCTTTGGGGCTGCTATTACTCTCCCATGCAACTCATCATAAATATTTTTGGTTTGTAGTTTGTAGTAGCACTTAAGATATTTTCAGTAATACTATAAGCTGCAATTTTCAATTCTAAAATTGATGCCCTATTTTTTAAAAAAAATCATTTAAGCCCAAGATCAATTAAAGTATTGGAATTTGTTGATTGTATTTTAAGCTTTCTGAATAATTTGAATATGAATAATGCAATTAATTTATAAAAAGATAAATCTGGCGCCTAGGCATAACAAGAAAAATAATGACCCATTATTCTACTATTTAAATGGGTTTAGGTTGAATGCAGGGAAGACTGGTGCCAGAATAATGAACCGGTTAACGCTTTGGTGCGTGAAGAGTTGTTGCTTTGAGCGGTTTGAGCAATGGAAATTGATTTCTTAGTTAGATCCCAGTTGAACTTCAGAAATGGTCTATCTCTGTGCTCTGCATTTATTGGTTGATTTCTGGCAGGTTTCCTGATGAAAATGATTGGTTAGAAGCCAAAAGCTTAAAGATTAAGCAAGGAAATAGTGAATCAATACTTTAAGCTTTTGAGAAAGTAAGTATGTAAGCTTAAGTTATTATAGGACAAAGTGAGAGGCAATGGTTTAAGCTTTTGTAGAAAGCCATTTTGAAGGTGGAACTGTTGGGAAAAGGACACTATAAAAAGATGGATGGCTGGAAAGTTACAGGGTCTTTCTGGGTCTTTTGGAAGGTCTTTTTGGAGGTCTTTCCCTGGCCTTTTGAGTTTCTGCCAAGAGGTTTTGGAAGCCTTTTGATCACCAGCAGGAGCTTAGTGTCTTATAAAAGAGAAATAAAAAGGCCACTGGAGCTATAAAAAGAGCTGAAGACCAAGATAACAGAGCAGGAGCCCAAGAATAAGGAGCTGGATCCTAAGTGTGGCGCCAGAGTCCAGGTTTAAGGTGCTGGAGTCCAGTATAAGGAGCAGGAGTCCAAGTCTAAGGTATAGGAGTCCAAGACCAAGTACAAGGAGTCCAGGATATTGTTGGAGGACTCCAAGTATTGGTAAATCCATATTGTTTCCTTGACTCCCCAGGCCATATACCAGAAGGTTTCTAAGGGGATCTTTCTTCTGAGAGTGAATAAAAGCCCATTTTGACCCCTATACATATTTATGATATACATTTTCCCTTACTAGAGAATGAGAATCTCTTTGTCTAGTCCCTGGCTACAATCCAGGACACACTTTGGGGACTGGTGGACAGGAACCCAATAGAAAGATCTGTGGTACTTCTTGGTGATGGGCTCTTTGGCACCCTAGAACTTAACCAGGTATGTGTTCCTGTCTGGTCAATGTGAAATCCCTGGCTTTTTGACTTGACAATTCAGACATCAATCTTATTGATTAGAATCTGGAAGATACTCAGAATAAATTGACGTTTGGCTCAGACGCTTATGCCCCAGCAATATTTGGTGGCACTAAGGCCAAACTGTTTCAAGAATTAAGAATGATCTTTCCTGACCCAAAAGCAATAGACTGATCCACCCCCAATCCAACCCAGATCAAGTATCCACCTTTGATCAATCCAGAGGCGCAACCCTAAAATATCCAAGTGCTCCATAGGAGCTGAAAACTTGGCAGTTAATGCACTTTCAGGTGCCAATCCCAATTATCATAACCACAATAGTGGTTAGTCTATGGTTTAACCCAATTCTGCCTACATTGGCTGGGGTTGAACCCCAAAAAACCCTTTATATATTTTTCATATGTTATTTTATTATACTCTGCAATGGAGTAGATACCACCCATAGGACATGGGATGAATGGACTGGTTTTCAGGAAGAAAGCCACAATAGCAGCTTGGCATTACAGCTGGCACCACACTTGCCTTAGGATAAGAATGGGAGCGGAAAGGATGCAATAACAACAACTCTGCAATTGAGCATTGGGCAAGATGCCTTTTGGGAAACACTATTCAGTAAAATTCTAACACTTAGGCAGGTCCGGCCTCTAGGGTTCTTGGGTCAATTACCCATGCAATAACAATCCTATAAAAGGATATTTTTCTAATAACAATAAAGATTCAACTCTTGCTCTCTTCAAGTATACCCTTTCTTATGGTTTTATCTGTGTTTAAGATAGTAAAGACTGTTTTTGGTCTACCTATTTAAGATAAAGGTATATTGAAGTTAACACTTGTGTATTGACATCCTTAGTCCTCATGCAAGGAATTGATACTCTCTTCCCTAATAGCTAACTGACCAAATCTCCTCTTTCCAAAATTGAGAGTTAGTATCTGATGATTCTTCCTAGTCCTGTGTTTACTGAATCTATCTTCTTTTTGTTCCAAGCCAGGACCCAGACAGGGGAGTTGATGGGGAGTGGTTCCTCTGTAGAGGTTAATTTTTGTGTTTTGAGCCTTTTGTTTCTGCTATTTTAGCTTTGAGGCGTATTTGTTGTAGCGTTGGTACTTGTTCCACTATGGGAAGTTTTCCTGGAGGATCTTTTCATATGGTTGTTTGTTGTGGGTAACTATCTCTGTGTTGTAACTGTGCTGTCTTAGCAGAGTTACACAGAGAAAAATATTTAGGAGATAGATAATAATCTTTATTGTGAGATAGTGGTTATATAGCTATTGTGAATCAATGGATAGCAGGAACTTGATTGGTGATCACACGGCTGGATGGAAGAGGGGGTGGCTTGATCCTGTTAGTGAGTCAAGCGCCAAATCAAGGTAACCACCATATTGGATCATTGTCTGTTCATGTTGATGGATTTGGTAATTTGAGTTGACTTCCTAGTCTGGCTTCAAGTGACGGGTAATTGGATTGTGGGTCACAAACCCGCTTGGTTGGAACCTTGCTGGTGGGTTGAGCCTGCGGTTTTGACACCCCCCAGCTAAAAATTGGTCTCCTCTGGAGGCAGGTTGTCAGGGAGGTCGTCAGGAGCCCGGGCGCCATATTGCACCAGTTGTTGTTTGGTGGCGGGCAGGGCAGTTTATTGTTGTTTTTGTCTTGCTTTGCAGGGTTGTAGGCAGTTGTGGTGTAAGGTCTTGTCTTGCTTGTGTTTCCCAAGCCCTTGCACAAGGTAAGTGTTATTGTAGTTTACCTTTAGAATGATTGCTGGCCCTTTTTTTTGGGCTGTAGTTTGCTTCTGTCAACATTCATGACCCAGACTTTGTCCCCAACTTCATGTCTCTGACGGATGGGAACAAAGGTCTTTTGTAAGTGTTCCTTTTCTTTGGCTGCTTGTTTGCTGTTGGCCTCTATTACTTGAGGATCTGAGCAAGGGGGGACTTGACTTGGAATTTCCAGTTTGGGTCCTGTCAATGCTTGAATGATATTTGGCTGTGTGCCGTATATCAGTTCAAACAGGCTTTTCCCGGTGGATCTGTTAACTTGGGTTTGGCACACAAGTAACACAGTTGGTAGCTGCTTATACCAGTCTTCAGGTCTCCCGGCAGTGAGTTTGGCTAGGGCTTGCACAAGGCTACCATTAAGCCGCTCTACACGTTCATTGGCCTGTGGATGGTATGATGTTGTGACGGTGTGTTTGACCCCATTCTTGGTGAGGTACACATTGGTGTCTTCAGAGGTCAATTATTTGCCCCCATTGGTTATCAGGAGTTCTGGCTTTCCAAACCTGCTGATTATTTCCTTGCCAATGAATCATCAGACATTGTTACCAGTGTGTGTTTTCACCGCTTGAGCTACTGGCCACCTTGTCGCAAAATTGATGGCTGTGATGATGTATTTCTTGTTGTTGTGTTTTCCTGGCATGGGGCCCACAATGTCAAGAGCCCATACCTTGAACAGTAGTTGGTTTTGAATGGGGAGTACAGACTTAGGCAGAGTTTTGCTTTTGGCAAACTTTTTGCAGAACTCACACTGTTCTAGCACTTCCTGGACATTGCAGTGTAGGGTTGGCCACCAGGCTTTATGTTTTAGAATTTGTATAGATTTTGGCTCTTAGTATGTCCATGATCCCTGTGGTAGCAAAGAATGGTATTTACTCGTTGATGTGTGGGAATGTAGGGAATGGTTGTGCCATCCAACATTTTTCTGTGAAGAGTCCCGTATACGTCAGCAAAGAGGTGCTCATTCTTGATGACTGTTTCTTTGGTGATATTGGTTGTGCCTGCGGGGAACCCTTTGTCTTTTGTACAGAGCACAAGGAGAATCCAGTCTGGGTTGAGCCAATTCTCTCCCCTAGAAGTGCGGACATACAGGCAGGACAGGGCGTCTGCCATGGCAAGTTTGGCCCTGGGCTTATATTGGATGAGCATGTTAAACCTTACTAAGATTTCCATCCACTGTGCTTGGCGGCTTGAAAGGTTTGCTTGTGTCTTGAAATAGATGAGCGACCTATGATTGGTTAGTGCTGTGAATTCTTCCTGCTGTTCCAGGTAACAGCGCCATTTGACTAGGCAGTGTACAATGGCCAACAGTTCTTTGTCGTGGATTGGGTATCAACACTTGCCATATGTCAGTTTGCGCAACTAGTAGGCTACGGGCAGGAAATCACCATCACTATTCTTAATTTGTAGTACCCCCCAATGGATGCATCTGAAGCGTCAGTTTCCATCTGGTATTCTCTGTCTTGTTTGGGGTATTGTAAGATGGGCGCTGTTGTGAGCTTTTCCTTGAGACGTCTAAAATAGAGGTCACGTTGGGGGGGTCCATACAAACTTGGACTTGGTGCCTGTTATGGCGGACAAGGGGGCAGTCAAGACGCCGTAGTCAGTTATGAAGCGTCGTACATAGGCCACCATTCCCAAGAAGGTGCATAGTTCTGACTTGTCCTTGGGAGGTGGTGTCCTGCAGATGGCTTGTATCTTCTGACTGTTGGGTTTGATGCCATCTTTGAGACTATATGTCCCAAGAAGGGTAGTTGCTCTCAGAAGAACTGACATTTGGAGGGCTTGGCCAACAGTTTGTGTTGTGCCAGGGTTGCAAAGACTTCCTCCAGGTCTTTGTGGTGCTGTTCCACCAAGGGGCTGTAGACAATAATATTGTCCAGGTACACTAGTGCGTGTTTGCCTATGTGTGGCGCAAACACTTTGTTCATGAAGGTTACAAAGGTAGACAGGGCATTGGTCATACCAAAGTTGAGTACCACACATTTGTAGGAACCGTACTTAGTGCAGAAGGCTGTCTTGGGGATGTCTTCCTCCTTGATACAAATCTGGTTGTAGCCTGCAGTTAGATCAATCTTGGAGAAGACAGAGGCTCCTCCCAAGGTGTCAAAGAGATTGTCAATTAGTGGTAATGGGTAACAATTCTTAATAGTGACTTTGTTTAAGGCGCAATAGTCTGTGACCAGGCGTAAGGTACTGTCCTTTTTAGCCACAAAAAATATGGCGGCCCCAAAGGGAGACTGTGAGGGGCGGATAAGTCCTTTTTCCAGTGCCTCCTTGAGATAGGCGCTCAGGGTGTCATCCTTGTTTGGGGTCAGGCAGTAGATGGGTCACACCTTAGGTACAGCTCCTTTGAGTTAAATAGAGTGTTGGATGTGTTTCTCAGGGGGCAGCCCAGGTAATGCCTCCTTGAAGATTTCTGGGTGCCGGGCCACAATGTTGCAATCTTGCAGTGTGGAGGTGTCCTGGTGGTCCTTGAAGTGTATGATTTCATACTGGCAGGAGTCCCAGTCAATTGCTTTCAAGCTTTCTTTCTTGTCCAAAGTCTCTGTGATGCGTACAAAGATGTGGTCTCCTAGGAGTTGGTCTACAGAGTCCGGGTAGATTTGGTGGTTGATACCTTCACGCTTGATGGTCAACACTGAGGTTGCCCAGTCCATGTGGGGGTTGTTTTCTGTAGCCAGTCTAGACCCAGTACAATGTCAAACTTAGGGAAGTCAAGGAAGGGACCTTGGATGGTGGAGTGGAGGTTCTCAAGCATGACAGAGAAGGGGGCAGTCTCTTTTGTCACAGCAATGTGATGTTCATCAGCCAGGACCATGTTTTTAATCCGCAAAGGATTAGTGGCCAGCTTGAATTTATCCACAAAGCTGCTGTTGACTAAGATTCAATCTGCGCCCAAGTCCAAGAGTGCTGAGCCTGTGTAACTGGAAAAGCGGAAAGGGTAAGACATCAATTTATTGGGATGTCTGGCAATGGTGTATAGTACCAGGTCTTCCAAGGGCACTTGGATCATTGGGCATTGGTCCATGTCCTCAGGTCAGTATTCATTGTTGGGCAAGTCAGGAGTTGTGTGAGGAGAGCTTGGCTTGCTTAGTGCTCTCCCCGGACTTTTTCCTTGTCTTGGTTGCCTTGGATGACGGTGACACAGAAATGGGTACAATTTGATTGGCTGTTATTTCCATTCCCATTCCAATTTGAACCTGTGGTTGTTGTTGTTGCTGTTGCCTCCAGGTAGTGGTTGAGAGGAGCACCCGCTTGGATGGGAGTCCTTGGGTCTTTTGCTTTCCCAGTCTGTGCCTTGTGCAGAGCGTTGGATGTTTGTTCCGCTTTTTCTGCTTCTTGGTACAGGCTTTGCAGGTTGGTAACCTGGTCCAGGTTCACATGTCTCATCATGTGCAACTTGAGAGTGTTGTAGTACATGAGGTGTGTTGCTGGGGTGTCAAAGGCCATGTTGGATGGGGCACAAAGACGGAGTTCCTTGTAGGCGCTGGTGAGTTTCTTCACAGTGCCTGTTTGGGTTAGGTTCTTTACTTGGCGTATGATCATGAGCGCCGTATCCTTAAGCACAAATCTCGCCAGGAAGTCCTGTTTGAAGGTGTCCCAGTTCTTGTCAGTGTGCTCTTTGTGCCACTTGTCACACCAGGTGCCAGCGTCTTGGGTCAGACAAATGGAAATCTCTGCAATCCAAAACTGCTGTGGGAATTCCATCTGAGCCAGCTTGCTTTGGGCGGACTGGATCCATGCGGCAGCATTTTTGTTGTTGGCCCCTGCAAAGGGCTCCAAGGCAGCACTGCAAAGTCTTTGTGCAACATAGGCGGACATGGTGGTTTTGTCAGCTGGTTGTGGCATCAAGGAAGGCGTCTGAAAGAACATTTGGGCGGACAGGGCGTTGAAGGCAGGTAGCGGGATCACCCTGTTTTGGTAGAGAACAAAGCCATCAGGTATCTTGGTACCAGGAGTATACGGCATTCAGTTGGGCAGGAGGCCAGAATAATTCTGTTGAGGATTTGTTGGCCGCGGCGTATGCGGGCAACAGGCAGAATTTTCAAGATAAGGTAGAATAGAGAGCCTACCTGTGCTACAATGTTGTAACTGTGCTGTCTTAGCAGAGTTACATGGGGAAAATATTTAGGAGATAGATAATAATCTTTATTGTGAGATAGTGATTATATAGCTACTGTGAATCAATGGATAGCAGGAACTTGATTGGTGATCACACGGCTGGATGGAAGAGGGGGGTGGCTTGATCCTGTTAGTGAGTCAAGCGCCAAATCAAGATATCCACCGTGAAGGATCATCATCTGTTCATGTTGATGGATTTGGTAATTCAAGTTGACTTCCTAGTCTGGCTTCAAGTGACCAGGTAATCAGATTGCGGATCACAAACCGCTTGGTTGGAACCTTGCTGGCGGGTTGAGCCTGCGGTTTTGACATCTGGTTTGTACCTGTATGTTAGTTCAAAAAGTGAGTAGCCTGTCCCTTGATTGGTGAGGACCTGGGATACTAATAATGAATGTTTCACATATAGTGGCCATGTGTCTTTGGCTTTGCCATCCATTATTTTCTCAAGGGTTCTGATAAGGCTGCTGTTTAGGCGTTCAACTCTGCTGTTGGCCTGTGGCCTGTAGGGAAAGGTTGTGGAATGTTTGATGTTCTTTTCTTTTAGATTGTTGTTTACCATGTGACCCAATAACTCTGCTGCTCCATCAGCTATGATGTAGTCTGGAGTGCCATAGTTGGCTATGATTGCTTTGTTAATGAATTGGTTTATTGTTTCTGCTTTGTGGTCATTTGTTGCACATCAGATAAGCCAGGTTGTGACAAAGTCAATGGCTACAATTAGGAAAAATTGCTCAGTCTTAGTTTCTGGGAAGGGTCCCACTACATCCAGTCCCCAAACCTTGAATAGTTCAGGGTCAGGTACTGGGTTAACTGTTGGCTGAGGAGCTTTGGTGCTGGCGTATTTTTCACATAATGTGCACTTTTTCAGAACATCAATTATGTCTTGTTTCAGATTGGGCCACCATACTATCTCTTTTAATGTGAGATATAGATTGTTAGCCTTTGTGTGTCCTAGCAGACAGTGGTGTCTTAGTATAGTGTCAACTCATTGTGCAAGTGGAATTTATGGGATGTGTTTATCCTTGATGATTCAATATACTGTGCCATTTGATATGTGGGAATGTTTTTCATTCTTTACTAGTGTATCATGGGTTAGTTGATGTGTGGAGGGATCCTTTCCTTTTTTCTTGTACTCAGTGTTGTATAGGTTGGGCCAGTCAGGGTCCAGGTGATCAGGGTGATCCTCTCTTGGCTGGCATAGCCTAGAGAGGGCATCAGCTGTGAACAGCTCTGCCCTCTTTTTGTATTGGATGTCCAGGTTAAGCTGTTCCAGCAAGAACATCCTTTTGGCTTGGCACCATGCAAGTGTGTTCTGAGTTTTGAAATAGATTAAGGATTTATGGTCAGTTAGTAATCAGACGTTTAAGTGTCCTTCTAGATAACATCTCCATTTCTTGCATGTGTGATATATTGCTAGCAATTCCTTGCCGTGTATTGGGTACCTCTGCTCAGTGTTTGTTAGTTTTCTGCTTTTGTAACATACTGGCAGGAAGTCTTTCTGCCCTGGCTGGAGGATGTGTAGGATTGCATCAATGGCAGTGTCACTAGCATCTGACTCAAGCTTGTAGCACCCGTTGTTGTTAGGGTATTTCAAGATTGGTGCTTTGTTAAAGCATGTTTCAATAGTTGGAGATTCTTATTGTATTCTGGTGTCCAGATTAATTTCTTTTTTGGTATTACCTTTGGTTAAGTCATTGATTGGTGCGGTTAGTTTTCTGCAGTCTTTGATGTATTTCCTTAGAAAAGCTACCATTCCAAGAAAACATCTAACTTGTTTAACAGAGCTGGGACATTGCATGTTATTTATGGCTTTTATTTTATCTGGGTCTGCTTTGATGCAACTTTCAGAGACAATATGGCCCAAGAACAGGAGTTTCTTTTCCATAAATGGCACTTACTAATCTTGGCATAGAGTTTGTGCTTTATAAGTTGATTGAGTGTCTTGCAGACATGCGTGAGGTGTCCTCCATTTTTTGAGAATATAATGATGTTGTCACAGTAGCATAATTTATTTGAGAGACCATTTAGTGCTTGTTTCATCATGATGACAAACATTGTGGGAGCGTTGGTCATCCCAAAGTTCATTATCCTACACTCAAAGGATCCAAATTGTGTATGGAATGCAGTATTTGGTATGTGCTTTTCTTTTAATTCAACTTGGTTATAAACTGAGGTGAGGTCAATTTTAGAGAAAAAGTTGGCTCCAGAGAGTCTTGTAAACAGATCCTCTATGAGTGGAAGGGGATATTTATTCTTTGCTGTGCTTGCATTTAGTGCTCTGTAGTCTGTTACTAGATGCAGAGTGCCTTCCCTTTTCTTTACAAAGAACACTGCTGCTCCCCACAGGGATTCCAATGGGCAAATGAATCCTTTGGCTAGGTTGTCCTCAATATGCATTTTGAGGGTTTGGATCTCCATGAGGGAGAGTCTGTAGAGAGGTACAGGTTTAGGCATGGCTTTACATAAGTTGATGCCATGTTTGATCTCCCGTTTGGGTGGTAACTCTGTGAGCTCTTCCTTAAATACATGAGTGTATCTTTTTAGGAGTGCTGCAAGCTCTGGGGACTGTATTTTGTCTATTTCATGTTATTAAATTCTGTGTATCTCATTATATAAAGCGTACTGTCTTTGGTTAGATGATCTGAGTTGTCCTGGTTTAAGACTTGGATAAAGACTGTGTCTCTCAGAATGAGATTGTTAGGTTCTTCAAGGATGTTGAAATTGACTCCATTGTGTTTGATGGTCATGGTCTTTGTTTTCCAACATACACTGGGATTCACTTGGATGAAACAGTCCATGCCTGCTACAATGTTGTAGCTTATGTTGTTCATGAAAAGTCCTTTGATGAAGGTTTGGATGCCTTGGAGGTCAATTCTGAAGGGAATTATTTTGTTTTCAAGTAGAACCTTTGATTTGTCTGTCATTCTAGCGTATTTAAAGTTGGATTTGACAACTGGTATCTTGTATTTGGTTATAAATGGTTTGCTAACCATGGTGTGTTGTGCACCAGAGTTGAATAAAATTTTGTGTGTATGTGATTTGTAATTACATGGTTAGACAAGAAGTTGTATGTAATCTTTAATTTTTAAATTCATAAATATAGAAGATTGTGGGACACGTGGGATGCAAGCAGCAAAGTTTGTGCCTTGGTACTTCTTCTTGTCGTGTTGGGGGGGGAGACAGGGGCACTTAAGCCTGTTCCCCCTCCTCTTTTCCCTGTTTCTCTGTTTTGAGACCTTCAAGGTCAGAGAAAGTGGGGTCAGATTTGTAGCGGGTTGCTACTTCAGCATTGTTAACTTTGGCGGTGTCCTCTTTCTTGGGATGGGAGTGGTTTGCACTTTGGCTGTGATTGCCATTGTTGCAATTGGAGTTGCCATTGTTATGGTTGGTATTCTGGCGTTTATTGACATTGGAGTTTTCTCTGCCATTGCCGTTTGAGGCGCAGTTGCTGTTGCGTGCAGCATATTCCATGTGGTGCATTTTTCAGAGTGCTTGGCTTCTGCAATGAGCGCGGGCATGAAGGTGTTAGCCTCTGGACAGATGAGGGCTGCAACAAAGGGTTTCATATGTTGATGAATGATGCTCTGGTATGTACATTGTCAGCTTGAGCTGGGTTTTGGATTTTGCAATGTATTTTCTCAAATTTCTGGTGTAAGCTGCAATAGTGGTCTTCTGAGGAAGATCACTGAGCTGTATTGCAATGTATTGGAGGGATTCAGTGACGCAGAAATTTTGGATGATGTCTGTTTTGAACTCTTCCCAGTTGTCAAGCTGGTTTTCAGTTTGTGAGCCAACCCAAGTGGCAAACCAGTTAGCTGTGGCCTTGTACAGGTTCTTACTGGCTACCTGGACCCATTTCTCATGGGGAATGCAGCTGGTGCAGAGTTTGGCGGCTGTGTGGTCTAGCCAGTTGATGACGTTTTCTTTGTTTTTACCAAAGAACTTGTTGATAACAATGTATTTGGTGTTGGTCACTTCACCTGTGATAGGTGGTATTGTGTTTGTTTGTGGTTGAAGAGAGCAACTATATTGAATAATCTTGGCACATGCTTTGGGCATGACCAGACCTTCAAATATGGTGCATCCACTAGGAATATCCTCATCAATATTGTGGGCGCAGAAGTATGTTTTCCAGGTGTCCTGGGATGTGGCCTGGTTGAGTATGTGAGCAAAGGTGGGCGGGTTCTGTTCAGTTATTTTCTCTTTCATTAGTGTGGTCAAAAACTGTATCTGCTACTAGTGATAAGGAGTGCCTTTTGGGAAAGCTTCAAATATGGAATTAAGAGAGAAGAGAAGTATATTTTATTGAATAATATTTTAGGCTTATATAGCTTTAACTGTGGAGGAGATTTTAGTTAGATCAAACCTAGGGGTTGGTCATGTGCAGGATGGGTTCAAGTTGCTGAATAATTGGATAGTCATGTGATATTGGCTTGTTTCCATTTCCAGCATATCAAACTGTATTTGGAAAGGCACCAAATCAGGCAATGACTAGATGTTAAGTAGGTTGATGGTAGCCAGAATATCTGTACATATAGATCCTTGACATGTATAATATTGTATCCTTTCCAGGTTTGTTTAATTTAAAGTTATATCAATATTTATGTCTAAAAATGGCTACAAAGATTGAATTTTTCATTTGATTTTAGTCATTTGAAGCTTCTCAATTTGGGTCAGTGTTTCCTATTGTGCTTACTGTACATTAAATTTGGATTTCAGTTCCTGAAATTATTATTTGAGTTTATAGCAACATTCATTTGTGATTTGAATTTTTTTCTTGGATTTGACAATCCCACAATTACAAAAAATATAGTGAACTTAATGAAAATGGTTGATGGATTTGAACACTTTAAATTTGATTCCAGTTAATTCATTTTGTTCATTGGAAATATGCAGTTCAACTTGAGCTTTGAAAAGTGTCTATGAGTTCTTTCATTTTTAAAATTTAAATAAAAAACAAAGAATTCAGTTTAATTAAAAAAAGATCATCCCACAAATGTGATTTGAAATTTGGACCAAGGATTTGACAATCCCACATTTTTATGTCTGGTTCTGAGTTTACAGTACATGGTGTAAAAATCAAAAATATCAAAGATCAATATACAAAAATTGATTTTCCGGAATCTAACTTTATAAGCCAAAAATTATACAGTAATTTCAAACCTGTTGAGATAAACAAATATTATTCAGTTTAGAACACATAGGTTCAGTTACACAATAAATTTAAACTTGTTAGATATAAATAGAAGATTGTTTTATGGAAAATGTGCACTTTTTAGAAAAAATGTCCAGTCACACAACAACTTATGCAAACTGGGACCAAATGTATAATGATTCAACAATAAAAATACCAAACACTAGAGCACATGAGTTTTAAGTCACAGAAGAAATCTACTATGTTTATTATGTTTTTTATGAACACATGGAACTCAGTCACAAAAGCTAAGAATTAAATTCAACAACAAACCCCATTATCAACTGAAACAGAAAGCAAAATATCAAATATCAAAATAAAGTAGTGAATCTATAATACTGTTATCAGCTAGTCATAATTAAGAATATAATCTAGAATATAAAAAGGAAATAAATGATCTGAGTATCTGTTTTGGGATTAAAATTATAAAAATTAAAATTTTCAAAACATACAATTGATAGTGCACATTTACAGCAAAAAATAATTCATATAAAAATATAAAAATCTAATTTGAAATAAACAGTAGTGACTACAAGCTTTTATGCTGCTATATATGGACAGACAAAAATCATAATAAATAAATAAATAAATTATTTAGATGGACTGATTTTATTTTTAATTTATTTTTATACCAAAATGGACACATTGCAACAGAGCCAAGGGGACAGAAGAGTATACCATGGGCAGGTTCACCCTTGTGGGTCAAAAAATTAAGTTAGTGCAACACAAGTGCCAACTCAGGAAGGAGACAGGAGCAGAGAAAATCATGGTGAGTTTGCACTGACACAACCAGCTCAAGGGGCACAAGTGTACGGCATGGAGCATAAATACCAAGGCCCTAAAGTTGACCAGAAAATACACAAAGTTCATCATCAGTAAATTGGTAAATGACATAATACTGATGGGGTGTTCTTGGTATACAACCCTGTATGCCTCTGTGATGTTCTGGCTACTATTATGGAGAAGGCAAAGCCTGTCCTTGACACCATGTACAAGATTTATGTGAGTGATAACAAAGGGCAAGATGAAAAAAAGGAGCCACAGTATTTCCAGACCACAGATGGGCAGCAGGTGCTAAAATAGATTCCTATATTCTACAGCAAAGTGCCTATGGTCTGTGTTGTGGCTGAGCCTGTGGAGTTTCTTCCCAATGGCAAAAAGCCAAAGTATCATGTCATCTCTAATGCCACCTGTGATACCTTTATCAGGATTGTCAAGGAGACACAAGAATACAAAAAGGCCATGGCAATTGTTGGTATAATGGCAAAATAAATCCACCCATAGTGTCAGGAAGCCAGGCATAGGTAGAGGCATTGGGCAGTTTGGGATGGGGTGCAGCCAAGCCAGCGGGTAAAGCCCATGATAGAATGGGTGCTAACTTGATAATGTAAGATACAGATTGCTTGAGTAAGGAACAGGGTCCGGAGTTAGGGACCATGGAGTCTATCAATCCTGTCAAAGTGATATAGAGTACTTCAAATAGTTGGGTAGAGGTGGTCTCTGCTGTGGCATTAGGTTCCATTGGGCGGTCTGGTCTTGTGATCAAGGGCAGAGTCCTGGGAACAAAGTATGCAGGCAGGTAATTGTACTTGACTTTGAACAATAAGGGCAGTATTTTGATCCTATTTCCTTTATGTTCTATGTATTCAGTTCCTAAAGGCCCTGTCAAGGGATCAGCAATGAAGATGGTTTCCTAGATGTACTCTGAGTAGCTGGTTTGGGCGGGTATTCAGTAAAATTTCTGGTCCAAAGGGGGCTTCAAGGGGACAGCATAGTGCCTGAGGCGGGTTGGCAGTTTGATCTCTAGAGGGGGCAGTTGCCTGTTTTTCTACTTGGCTAGAGTCCAGATGGAAGAACACTAAGACTAGATAAGGTAGGATTTGCTCAAACCATCTATTCATAAATCTTTATTATTGAAAATGACAATATGGTTATCCCCATACCACCAGGGTTCTTATACCATGTGATTTTGCTTCAATTTTTGCAGACTTCAGGTCTGTGGACAATTTGCTGGTAGTAAATAGATCTTGGCTTAGGGTCTTGAGAACATCAGGTCCCGGTTGGGTATGCTCTGGCAAACAGGAGTGGAAATGCTTAATTTTGCCGCTGTGGTTCACCATGTCACCTGAGTGGGCTAATTGCATTCCCCTTTCTGGACTGGGGACTGGCAGCAGTTGGTGCTTATTGGCAGGGCTATTAGTGGGTCTTTTCCAAGCCACGACTTCTGCGTAGGTCTGGGCCCTCAGTAGCACTGGTTTGGCGGGTTTTGGTTGGGCTGTCTCTGGAGGGCAGAAGTTACAATGCTTTGTTCTGCCGCTGTTGTTCACCATGTCACTTGAGCTGTCCAATTGCAATAATCTTTCTGGACTGGATGCTGGAAGCAGCTGGTACTTGTTGACAGGGCTAGTAGTAGGTCTTTTCCCAACCTCCTTTAGGCAGGTCATAATTTCTGCGTAGGTATGGGCCTCCAGTGGTACCAGTTTGGCAGAAATCTGGCAACCATTCAGGGAATCCTCATTATTAAGCCAGCCAGTTGCAGGATAAATTAACAACTTGAGTCTGTGACTTAACAAGTTGGTGGGTCCTGGGCTGTCCTGGGGGGGAAATCCGCCTTCAGAGGACTGGCGTTCAACTCTTGGGTTTTCAATACAAGTATTGAAATGTCATTCATGTCACATAGGCTCCATTATAAGTTCCTGAAAACTATATTGATCTCCTTTTGGAGAAATCCAAGCGCAAACCAATCCTATTAGTTAAGGAATACAAGTAGGCCATTTACCAGTGAATCAATAGAAATTGTCATATTAAACTGTAAAACATTCAGTCATTGGTTGAGTCTACTTTTAGAATTGAGGCTTTGTTTTCCACCTGCTATTGCACTGTGAAGAGTTTAAAATTCTCATGGAAAAAACTTGGGGTTTCTCTGTACACTGGGAACAGCCCAATCAACATTGAGTACTGTCAAAAATAAGTCAAGACATTCATTGCACTAAAGGAGAAAGTTACAGTAAAGCTCTACTACATTAAAAAATTGTCTTTTGCGCTGTCCATGCACAATGAATATGGCTATGTGCTTAAAGGTAAAAATTATGGTGCGCCCTGGCGTGCAGCTGTGCATTTTGTTGTGTACTTTATGATAGCCCTTCTTGTTCTCCTTGGTATTGAGCTCTATCAAATGATCAAGGGCTCTCACAATGGTGGGACTTTTCTGGAAGTTCTACAATTGGTTTAGGAGAACCTCCAAGTCATTAGTTTGGGTTATAATAATATTATTTTATTGGATAATGTTGGGCTCCAAAAGGTGGAAGAAACTCTAAAGAGCTCCCAATGATTAAGCCTGGCTAGAAATCTGTAAAGTTACTCCCCCCTTTGACCTTAGATAGGACCATCTTCCCATGTTGCACCAAGAAGTCTCCTCAGAAGCCAGCCAAGCCCCTAAACTCCCTTGAAGATTTAGCCCACACAATTGACAAGAGATTTTTGTTGGTATACCACTCTCAGGCGGCAAATGTTGATGTTGGGAACTCTGTTCCTACTTGAGAGGAATCCCTGATTAGTTTGGGCTATTTTTTGGCTTGGGCTTGACCGCATTTAAAATTAATTAGGTCTAAGCAATCAGGTTGTGCTACTGCCAAATCATTAAATTACAACTTAACTGGATTGAATGGTGACCTGCCCAATTCATTTGATCCCAGCCAATCAGAGTTGGGGACAGAAACTGGTGCAAAACCCTCCAGCTTTCTGGATTTGCCTGGCAAAATTTCTCCTGCAGCCAATCAATTTTGCGCCTCTGGTCAGGTGACCTTTGAATTTGTTTACCACCCTTAAAGCAAGACAGGGTACTTTTGGTCCCCTGCTTTCTTAATCTTACAAAAAAAGTTTGTACTTAAAAACCTTAACCTTCTAGTTGATTTTAGGGCCTTTGTTTGGTTCTTTTTCAAATTCCCTAAAGTGTTAGTAAAAGCTCTGTCCTTCTTTACCTCATCCCCTTGCTTTTGGGTCCCCCAGCCTCTTCCTGGAGATTCTATACATGTTGTTGACGCCCAGGTTAAAGCTTACCCCTATTGCTTTAAAAAATTGACTCAATTTTAAAATTTAGTAGTAATTGCAATATAATTACATATTTTAAGTTTGATTTTGTTTTTGCTTGCTTTAGTCCTTCATATACGTTCAAAAAAGCTTTTTGTTACACCTTCCAACCCTTTTGCCCGTAGTTGCTGTTCCCAACTTTTTCTCTGTGCTTTAGAACTTTTCTGCTTGTTGCAGAGTCTTCTGTTGGAGTTTTGAGGCAAATATTAATAGAAATCATCTGGGTCTTTGTTGGATTTCCCTTCTTTTCTCTAAAAATGTTAGTGCCTTTACTCAAGTTTATGGTTTTCACCTTGGCACCAGCCTTGGTAATGATATGATCTGCCTCCCCAGATCTTTGGGGCCGTATCTCTAATTCCTTTCTCTGTGTTGGTACCAACCCTGATCAGTTCTTGCATTTTTTTAAGGATATTTCCGCACACGCTCAGGATATTTACGCTACCAGTGAGACAGGTGTGAGGAGTCTTACTTGCAATGACCTTGAGTTTCCTGCTGTTGAAACAGCCCCTGCTACCTCCCAGGTTTGGCCCGCCCTATGCCCCTCCCCTCTGAGGACCCAATTGGCTTGGTCCCAGAAGAAGGCTTGGGTACCCAAGAGTCCACTCCAAAGCATGCTCCCTGGTTACTTAGTGGGATGATTCTGATGGTTTTGGACTCCTACTTTCCCCGACTGTCTGCTGTGTACTCCCTGTGGACGCCTCTTTGAGCGGCCATCCCAGTCCTACACTGGATGGTTCCTGGTAGGTTCTTCCCCCGGGATGGGAGTCAAACTCAGTTAGTTTAGCCCCCCTCTCTCACAAAATTGGCTCTCAGCAATTAGCTACAACACCTTTATGCCTATTATTCCTACCTGCCTATTCTCCATTCCTCAATTTAATCATGGAGGTCTTTGAGTGGCTTGAGCAAGTTGTCAAGAAGGGGACGCCATCTAGGCCAGATAATATATCCAATCTGCTGCAGGTTGATGTCCTTGCCTTGCCAGCTGAGACCATGGCTAAATTTTTATTGACATTATTTCTGTGATTCTGTGTATAATGTCAGGTATAATAAAAATTACCAAAGTAAAGCCAATTGAATGAATGAATAACGCCCAAAAATATTTTATTTTTTTATTATGATTTATTTAGGTTGGTTTTTTTGACATTCTTTGTATATTAAAAGTTATTTACCACTATGTATACTAAAAATTAACAAAGCAAAGAAGAATGAATGAATGAACGGAAATATTTATTTTTTATTATGAATTTATTTGTTGAATATGAATGGTTTGATTAGAGTAGCTTCTAAAGAAACTATATATATAAAATTTTAAAAAAATTAATTTGGGTTTAGAGCTTTATTGGGGGTGTGAGTAGCAGAATTCCAGGACTTGTTTTTGAAATAAACTAGCAATTTCTTTTGACCAATTTGTATGTTGACATTGCACCTGTACTATATTGATTGGAACAGCTTGAGTACAGGAGCACTGTGATACACTTGGCTATAAGGATTTTTCCAGAAAAGCTGCCATCTCATATGTGGCATACAAGAATAACTGAATCCTGAATAATGTGCTCTATTGAGCTGTATCCAGGGGCAATTTTTCCATCTATTAAATGGCAAATTACATCCAGCTTTATTATTACATCAGATGGTTTGTGTGCTTTTGCTTTAATCTCCATCATTAAAACAAGACCTAGGTAAACAATTAAGTAAAATCTCTGCCCCACAAGCAGGGCTGAGAACTCATAAAATTTATAGTATATGGTACTTATTATATTTTTAAGGGACATGTTAGTGAAGGTTTTTTCCATGGTTGGCAGTATTCCAGTCTTTTCAGAGCACCAGGAGGCCCCAAAGTCTCCAAGGACGCCCACAACAGCAGGCAGGACAACAGACAAACTATAGGTAAGGGAGGTTAGTTTTTCTTTAAAAAAAATTGGATGTGTGATATTTTGTATTTGGGTGGGAAACAAAAACAGACTTCTT
This sequence comes from Entomophthora muscae, assembly GCA_014839935.2. Classification (NCBI taxonomy): domain Eukaryota; kingdom Fungi; phylum Entomophthoromycota; class Entomophthoromycetes; order Entomophthorales; family Entomophthoraceae; genus Entomophthora; species Entomophthora muscae. The sequence continues at coordinate 120,133 of QTSX02000155.1, forward strand.
CTTGTCCTCTCTCCATTTTGGGTAAGTTTTGATATGACATGGTGTTGATGAAGTCCTAGACAAGGAGGACAAATAGCTTGCATAATTTTGGGGGTGGAACATATTGGTTGAGGTAGATCTTAGGGGCTGTGGCCAAGGCTGAAACATGCCATTTGGTGTCATCTGGTGTTAGTTGGAGCTTTGCAAGTTGTTCTGACTTCATAGAGTAACTTTTCTATTTTTTATTTTTTAGAGCTGATGGCTGGCTTCAGAACCAGCTGACGCCCTATGTGGGGGGTGTAGTTGCTGTAAAAGGTTTGGGATACATAGGGTTTTAATTATTGGCGGACTACTCCTTTGTTCTCTTCTATAAATAGATGAAAGTTGGTATAATATTTTTATTTAATTTAATATTTTATTTTTTACCTTCTTCTATATCTTTACCTGTTGCCTCCTTGACAAGGGCTGCTACACAGGACCTGTCACTTGATGGTTGCTGGTATTCTGTTGGTTTCTGTTTTTTATTTATTTTTTAGTTGCTCAAACATCTCTGGGTCCTTTGACCATGCCTCCTTGGTTGTGAACCCTTGTGGCTTGAGCTGAAGGTCAACAAGAACATCTTTCTGTACATTAAAGAGCCTGGTTGCAAGTTTGTTGGTAGTATTGGGTATCTTCTTCTTCAGGGCCTTCACAATAAGCTTTTCCAGCTTTTCACCTTCTAACACCACCTCCCTGAGTATATCCTTCACCTTTTGATTGGTCTCCTTGATTTTAGCCACCACTGTGTTCAATTCCTTTATCATTGCATCAAATTCTGCCATGTTTTCCTTGTACTTACCCCAGCCTTTTTTATACCAATAAGAATATCCCAATAAACTATATCTTTTCTATTGTATCTAATAGAGATTTAATAAATATATATGATTTTAACTATGAATTTTTATTAGCTTTAAGTAATACTATTCATTTGAGATTAATATTATGTAAACTTTTATATATAAAGACCCATTATTAGTATCATAAACAAAATGTTTTGTTCATGTACATGTCTTGTTCAAGTATTATATTATTTGCTCTCAAATCAGTATGCTAATTTTGACCCAAAGTACACATTTATTTAAAAGATAACCACTTTCACGGGTTATATGTAGATCATATATTTCAGAGTGCATAAACCAACCCATTATTAGTATCATTAACAACATGTTTTGTTCATGAACATGTTTTGTCTGAGTAAAATATAAAATTCTTTCTTGGTATGCTAATTATGTGTGGAATACAAATTTATTAAAAAATAATCACACTCAGGGTATATATGTAGATCATACAGTTCAAAGAATATGAGGTTTGATGAATTGTTTTTATTAATTATATTGTTTTCTTTTATAAATGTAATATTTTTGAAGCGCTACTGTAACAGAAAAAAACAAATTTGATACCCCAGGTGGGAATCAAACCTGCACTGCACCACCAGGCAGGGCAAGTGGGTGGCAGGAATTTGCCTGCACCTGGATTCACTTTGAAAAAAAATCCAGGTGCAGGAACCATTCCCGCCCTGGCTACAGCTGTGGGCCCTGTTCTGGGCCCCAAAAGCTATGACCAAGGCTTGGTGAATTTGGATGGGCCTGGGCAGGCTTTTTTAGCTGCCCAGTGCTCCCATTTAAAACCCACCCTCCATTTAGTAATTTAGGGTTCCCAATTGGGAACCCCTTTTTTAATCAAGTTCTTCTACCTTAGAAATGCCTGTCAAACCAGTCCTAAAATGGTGAACAAATTGGGAAAAAACTCATGAATCCTTCAGCCAAACCTGTCAGAACCAATGACCAGCCAGGCCAAGATGGGCCACCAAAAAGCCAAACAACTGTTCTTGAAAATCCCAAAAATGACCGTGAAGCAGCCAATCAAACAGCATAACCTGAGATGCCAAGTTTTGCCATGCAGATAGCACCAGAAGAGTGCCCAGAGGAACTTGCATGTGAGTAAGTATATGAATCAGAAGCACCTGAAAAAGTTCTGTATTGTCATCCTTACTAATAAAAGTTGCTATGAACATTTGGTTCACCAATCTGTTTTCATACTTATTTTTGATACTCTTTCATCTGTAAACACCAAAGCGTCAGTACCAATCCTCAGGGGTAGATAGCCAGACTTCAGTTGACAAAACCAAAGCCTTTGACTACTACCGCCCACCCAACACTCTGTTAGGCCCTGTGCATTTCATTGAGTATCCCCCAAACCATGATCACAAACCCTGGACCTTGGAAGACTTGCAGTGGTACACCCGCCCAAACGCACCCAAGGAACCCTATTAAATTGTCTGTGATGGCAGAGAAATCACTATATACCCTTTGATCTTCAACAGGAAATACAATAATCCTGCTGCCTACCTGGTTCCCATGGAACCACCCCCAACACCCAAACTGACCATCTCAACCCCACCCACCTCTGATACCACTGGCCAGAGTAGTCAATTCCTGGGAGTGCTTTACCTGGCGCTCACAGGATTGATTGATTCTGCCTTGCCCGTGGTTAGATCCTGGGCTGTGGCTGGGAATGCCCTTACCTACCTTGTAAAGTTAGGTCACATTATCTGGTGGGCCATGTTGGTACCTTCCTCTACTCCTCCCTCACCTTCAGGAGCATTGTAATACTCCTGGTATCCTGACAGCTACAATTAAATAAATCTAAAAACTACAAGTGCTACAGACCAGACAATTGGAATGGAGGTAAATTTTGTGCTTTCTTTGTGCTTGGCTCAGCTAGAAAAACCTCAGTTATTGCATCCAGTTTAATGTAATGCGTTAAGCCTGTTGAAAACAGGACATGTATTTGTTTGAAAATTGGCACACTGACTTGTGGTCAATCTAGCACTCAACCACTGGGTTCTCTGGTGCTAGATTGACAACAAGTTGGTTTGTCAATTTGCAAACAAAGAAATGTCCTATTTTAAACAGGATTATTCTAATATGTTAAACTGGTTGCAAAAACTGGGGTGTGTCTGGTCTGAGCCAAGAACAAAGACAGTACTAATGTATGTTATTCCAATTGGCTGGTCTTTAGCACTTGTTGTTTTTAAATTCATTTTATAGTAGCTCTTCAAAATTATTAAAGTTATAATAGAAAATAATAGAACTTATACATATTAAAGCAGTCATATTTAACTTGTGGTATGATAAAAATCAATCATCATTGTAGTTAAATGTAAAATATATAATTTAACAATAAAAATATGTTGTGTTCTGAGGCGCAGCACAGACCCACAATGGGGAATCCTAACCTTATAATTGGATTCATACTAAGTTTTAGTTAGATGGCAGGGAAAGCTATAAAATTCCCTTGTGGCCCAGATGAATAATCTCTACTAGTTGTGGCTAGAAAGAGGCGCCAAAGTACTGGAAGACACAAAAACAAAAATGTGAATAGAACTTAATTTTTATTGATGAATAAGAAATGTAATATATAGTAGCTTTAATACCATAAAACAATACTAGGATGGTAGGATCACTTGCCACAAGCATGAGTGGGGCAAGGGAGTTGCCCAGAGTCAGGAAACCAAACAATTTTATTTCCTAGTTTGGACATGACTCATTTTGAGGGCAAAAGCAAAAGAGAGAGATTTGTCCTCAAAATAACCCATCAAAGGCAAAATCAAAATATAGTGAATGGCAGCATTCACAACATTGCCCCCTCTAGATTGGCCTTAGGGGGTAGTACTTGCAGAGGAACTTGGCATGTACTTGGACAAACAGACAACCACTAGAGAGGAGTTTCACAGTGTACTCTAATCCTTGCTTTAAGGTCACTTCTAGAGGGCTAACCCATAATGTATCTAGCTTGTGAGCTTGTCCTCCTACTCTATGCTTATAGAGAGAATGTGGTCCCTAATGTTGAACTCAGGCAAGGAAGAGCGTCCTTCAGTGTCAGGAGAGAGCTCAATCATCTTGGTCTTATACACAGAAGTGTATGTAGTAGCCTGTATATCAATTATGCAGTTGACTAGATCTTTGATATGGCTGTCAGGATTCATGGCCTTATCAGAGGAGAGTAGGGGGCCCCAAGAGCAACGGAGTGGTAGCCTCACGCCCATTCAGAATAGCAAAGGGAGAATACCTGGTGACACAATGTTTGCTAAGGCAATAAGCAAAGAGGCAGCAGGTAAGTATAGATCCCAGTTTGCAGCATCAGAGTAAATGAGTTTCCTCATGATAGAAACCAGTGTCAAATTTGCACGCTCAACTGCCCCATTTTTAGAAGGGTTATAAGGGGAAGAGAAAGACTGGTGAGTCCCCAAGGCTTCAACAACAGAGGTTAACAACTTGGCATTGAAGTTAGTCCTGTTATTAGATAGCAACACTTGAGGACAGCCTTGGCGGTAGAAAAAATCTTGCAACAGGAAGGCAGCAGTTGTCTTAGCAGTGATGTCCTTAGTAGAGCAATCTTCTACCCACACTTGCTGAAGTGATCAACAGCAATTAGGATAAAGCAACAACCAGAGCGGGAGCGGGGGAGAGGACCTACAGTGTCAATACTGACAGTGTGAAAGGCATGTTGAGGGGGAACCAGTTTGAATCTGTGAGAGGCAGCTCAAGGTCTCTGAAGCTGTAAGTTGTGGCAACTAGCTATGTTGTCTGGAATCAATAGGCAAAGGTTTTACCAGAAGTAGTTTTTCTGGAGACAGTCAAAGATCTTGGCAATGCCTCATTCCTGGTCTCTTTATGAGCTTGGAGAACTAACAAAAGGCAAAGACTAGGTTGTACATAAGGCAGGTACTGGTCTTGTACTTTCTTGAAGATCTGATTGTCTTGAATAAGCATATCCTCAGATAGTTTGAACAGGGCTAATTGGACTTCTTCTGTCTCACTTTCACACAAGAAAAGGTATCCAATTAGTTCATACAGTCTATCAGCCTCAGCAGGGTGTAGAGCAAGGATGGGCATTCTGGATAACCCATCTGTGTTCTAATGTTGAATCCTGGGACAATATAGCACAGTGAAGTCTTAACCTTGCAAGCAGAGAGCCCATCTAGCTAGCCGGACTTCTGGCTCCTTAAGCTGTTGTAACCACTTAAGCAAAGCATGATCAGTGACAACAGTGAAATAGGTGCCATACACGTAGTGGCGGAACTGTTTAATTGCATGCAACACAGTGAGACATTCTTTCTCTGTAACGCTGTAGTTCTTCTCATGTTTGGTTAAGACACAGGAAGTATAAGCCACAGTATGGTCCACACCTTTGTTGTCTAGTTGAGCCAAGTTGTCCCCAATAACAAGATTGCTAGCATCAGTGTATAGGATAAACTCTTTATTATAGTCAGGATACACTAGGATAGAAGCCTCTTTGAGCTTCTGTTTGAGGGTCTCAAATTATTGTTGTTGGCTTTCAGTCCACGCAAAGGGGACGTTGAAAAGCAGTTGGACAAGGGGTTCACTCAGTTCAGCAAAATCAGGTATGAACTGTTGGTAGTAGCCCATCATACCCAGAAAGACTTGTACCTCTTGTAGGTTGGTGGGCGGAAGCATTTTGTTGATGGCTCCAATCTTCTTGGTCATTGGAAAAATCCCTGTCTGGGTTACTTCATGGCCCAAGAATTCAAGACGCTCTTTGAAGAAGGCGCACTTGGAAGGTTTTAGCTTGAAGCCAGCTTCCCAAATCTTAATGAACACCTCTTTGAGATGAGCCAAGTGATCAGTGAAGGTAGCACTGAAGACCAGGATATCATCCAAGTATACTAGGACGCACAACAACTTCAAGTTGCGGAGGATGGAGTCCATGGCCCTTTGGAAGGTGTCCAGGGCGTTACAGAGTCCCTGCGGCATGCAAGTAGGCTCAAAAAGCCCTTCATATGTAATAAACGCGGCTTTTTGGCAATCCTTGGGCAAAAGATCAACTTGCTAGTATCCCAATGCCAGATCCATTGCAGAGAAGAACTTAGAGCCTCTAAAATAACAGAGAGCATCATTGATACATGGCAAGGGGTAGAAGTCCTTCTTAGTTAAAGAGTTCAATTGTCAATAGTCCATCACAATATGATGACTCCCATTATTTTTCTTCGGGATGAGTAAGGATGAAGCCTAAGAACTTTGGTAAGGGGCCATTAGCTCAGTGTCTAACAGTTTTTTGAGCTCTTTAGACATCTGATTGTCCTCCATGCAACTGCACCAATATGATTTAGCGCAGAAGGGGGAGCATCTCCAGTTTCAATTGGATGGATAACACCTTTGACTAGGCCATAGTCAGTGCTGTCTTTGGCAAAGAAATCTGAAAATTTATCTAGCAAAATTGAGCACCTCCTTCTGCTGAACCAGGGATAATTGCAGGAAGTCTTGTGCAGTAAACAAAGATAGGACTTGGGGCTTGTCTTCCGGCAGGTTAAAATCCTGGAATGTACCAAATAGATTAAGGGACAAGACATCAGGAGCATTCAGTAATTTGCTATAACCAACAACCTTCCTTCTAGATAAAGTTATGGGGAGAGCGGTTAGGTTGGCTACTAGCAATTGAACAGGGTCTTTATGGGAGACATCTAGGATTCCAGGACAAAGGTAAGGTTCATTGCAACCTAGCAAGGGAGGGGAGTACAACTTCAGGAATGTACGCTCAGGTAGCTCATACAAAATTTGGGAGTCCAAGATGGCTTGAGAGCCAGAGGTAATGTTTAGCAAAAGTAGCCAGGAGAGGGATCCCCTCAGATGCAGGGCAAGCCATAGGCAGACACTTCATGTTGGAGGAGTTGGTACAGTACTTTAGAGTGAAAACACCTGTGGGATATTCCAAAGCACACATCTTGAGGCGCTTCCCAGGAAATTTTACTGGTTCTTCAAAGATAAGAGGGACTTTTTACTCCAAGATAGAGAGGTATCCATCCTTCAAGTTGATGATCCCATTATATTACCTAAGGAACTGGGTACCAACTAAGAGATTGTAGCTCTCATTCTCCAAGAAAACTGCAGGCACGGCTAAGAGAAGCTTGCCAAACTGCATGGGAAGAGCAGAATATGCCCCTATGGTGTGAGTCATAGACAGCCTAGCTGTACCATACAACTGATGATAATTAAGGTTGGGGGAAAGTTTGAGTTTCTTGATAAGCTTCAAGTAGACAACATTAATAAGAGACCCCATGTCTAAGAAAGCCTTAGTTTTCACCTTTTGGATGGATATTTCAGCACAAGTGGTGCAACCAAAGGGAGGGAGGACAGCCAGGATGTCTTGATCTTCTGCTAGCTCTTTGTTCCACTTCTTAACCATGCACCACAAGCCTGGAAACTCCTTATAGACAGTTTGGAGAGGAAGCAAACCTGACACATTCTTGAATACAGTGTCAGAAACCTTGGCAGCTTCTTCTGACGGCTCCACTAACACAGGGGACCTCTTAGCCTGAGTGAGGTAAGGGCAAGAGACAATTTCTTTGGCTTCAGGCAAAGGCTTAGCAGTAGTTGTAGTCTTTCCTGAGCGTAATTTATAGGGAACTGTAATGGTTTCAGGAACAGCCAGAACAGAGTACCCATATGCATTGGCGTTGTCAGTATCAGAGTCATCCAGGTCAGACTTGTCAGAGATATTGTGAAACAAGAGGAGGATAGGAGGAGCCTCATTATCAGAAGGCTCAGTGTCAGATATAGAGGGAGGGATTGAAAGAGACTGGGAAGAATTGTCAACCGAGAGCGTCTCTGCCTCTAGGTTGACTGTTCTTTTCCTGCCTGCTCTTTTGGATCAGCTCCTTCAACCCGTGGGTTGGTGCAGGCTTGAGAATGATGACATATCTGACCACAGTTGTGGCAACCTTGGCGTTGAGGAGGATTTTGCAAGTTCATGGTAAGAATGAAAGGACCACAGGAAGATGAACCAGAGTTAGAAGTAGCTTGACCTTCCCTAACAACTGCTCCAGAATGGGTAAGATGCATGTCCTGTAACAGCGTCTTTATGCTCTTCATAGAACAAAAGCATAGCTTTATGGGCTTTGAAATGGAGGCACAGAATCTGGTTAACCTTGAGGGCTTGAGTGCAAGCCATGTAGGCTTCATGTGCCGTCAATTGTCTGCTCATTATCAGTTGCTGTCCTTTCATATAGAATCTGTCTGTGAATTCAGCTATAGTCTTCTTAGGTTTGAAAGCAATGTGCATGAAGACGTCTTTCTTCATTTAAAAGCTAAAATCATCACCAAATTTGTCAATCAGAAGCTGCTTCATATCTTCCCAAGTCTCAATAGTGGGCAGCTCAGGCACCACCACCTCTTAGCAGATTAGGCGTAGAAAATTCAAAATATGTTCCTTCTTAATCTCATTTGATGCTCTTCTCATGGCAGTTCCATAGATAGTTAGGAATGCTGCTATGGTTGAGGTTTTGGGATCAAAGACTTGCTTAAAGGTAGGCTTGAAATGTGCTTCAGGATCTGGACCACCATTGTTGCTATCAAGACATTTATGTGTGGGGAGAATTCTGCTTCAGATTTGGAGGGGGCTGTCTATCCCACAGTTGTTGAACACTTTCTTCAAGGGTAGTCAGGGTCTCAACAGTGCAGGCACCTGTATCATTAGCTAGAGTGATCTGCTGCTCAGTAACATCTAGACATTGGCCTTGGGTTGTTACTACCGTAGAGAGTTCAGCCAGTCAAGAAGTAAGAGAAGGCCCCACTGAGAGGCAAGGGGAAAACCTGTCATTTACTGAGTCAATCAATTTACTCATTGCTTGTACGTCTCTGTCTAGCTTGGCATGGTCTTGTTTCAAGTGATCCACCTTGTTAGCTAGGGCAATCAACTCCCAGCACATTGGATTCAGGGGGCTTCTGACAAGCCAGGGCAGCAGCTCTCTTCATCAACAACTCTAACTGGACTAGCAGCAATTGCCACCATTTTGCGTAGGGAAGCAAGTTCCTGCTATAGCTCAGCAACTTGAGTTGTCAAATCAAGCACCCAAGGGTCAGGCTGAGGGGCCTCAGTAGGGCGTCCTTGACTGCAGGTAGACACTCATAGCCCTCAAATTGCATCCCATAGTCTCTGCTCTCTGTCCACCAAATCATCAGATAGGGGGACAACAGAGCATCTGGTTTGGGCATAGATAATTCATTCACTTGATTCTGGAGCTTGGCAATAGCGGCAGCAGTGACAACCCTTTCTTGATCAAATTCCTCACTGAGCTCACAAAGGCTTTTAGCGGCAAGGCCCACTACCTGTTGCAGTTGCTCAAAGGAATAAGTGCTGAACACATTGAGCTTTTGTACAAGTTGTTTGAAATTGGTGAGGTAAATGTTCAAGGTGGAATCTACTTGAGTTTACCAGGGTTGTTCTAACTGGTGAAACTCATGTAGATGCTACCTGATGTATTCAGAAATGGACTGGTACATTTTTCAATCAAAGTAACCAAACAGGTATGAGAGGTGAAAGAGTTGTGCTGATTTTCTGACACCAAGGAAAACAGGGAGTGGATCCACTGTTGGTAGGCTGCAAACTGGTCCCAGTGATGAGTATTGGCTGCTTGTAGAGAAGAAATCTCCTGAACTTGGAGCTCTAACACCATTTGATGGTGAGCTAAGGCAGGTTGTACAAAGGATGACAGTAGATGCTCAGCGGAACCAGCCTCTGAGAGGAGATGTTGAGGAAATTGAGGAGCCACAATCAACTTGTAGTATTCCGATCAACTGAACTGTAACTGGAGGCAAGGGATGGCTCCCTCACAGGCTATCCCAAGGGCTACCGCCATGGCTTGCTCTAAGTCAGGGGTACCCATGGGGTAAGCAACTAGGCAGGGACCATGCCCAAGGTTCAGCACAGTAGGGCAACAGGTGGGTCTTTGATGTCTTCTTTGATAGGAGGGCAGGTAATTTCAGGTGAAGTTGGCTCTTGTATAGGAGGAGGCAAAGGACCTAAAAATGTGGATGAAAAAGGGATAACTGAGGGGCTTACAGCCCCTGTAGTGAGCACCATTTTTATTGTGTTCTGAGACGCAGCACAGACACACAACAGGGAATCCTAACCTTAGGATTAGATTTGTACTAAGTCTTGGTTAGATGGCAGGGAAGGTTATGCAATTACCTTGTGGCCTTGGATGTATAATCTCTAATAGTTGTGACTAGAAAGAGGCACCAAAGTACTGGAAGACACAAAGATAAAAATTTGAATAGAACTTAATTTTTATTGATGAATAAGAAATTTAATATATAGTGGTTTATGATACCACAAAACAATACCAGGACGCTAGGATCACTTGCCATAAGCATGAGTGGGGTGAGTGAGTTGTGAAGAGTCAGGAAACCAAACAATTGTATTTCCCAGTTTGGACATGACTCATTTTGAGGACAAAAGCAAAAGAGAGAGATTAGTCCTAAAAATAATCCATCAAAGGCAAAATCAAAATATGGTGAATGGCAGCATTTACGATAAAATAAATACAAGATAAACCATTATAATCAAAAAATAAAAATTATTGGGGGGCAAGTTTTATTGGCAAAATGGATTGGGCAGCAAAAAGTGGTGGGCTGGATTGTGGGGGAGGACTTGATTGGCTTGGTTGGCTGGGGACTAGGGCAGCTGGAGGACCCAGTGGTAATTGAGTGCCTTGAGCGGCTTGAAGGAACTCATGATGCATGACATCATATTCAGATTCAGGGGGGACAGTGATTGGCTTGTACACCAGGGAATCATAAGAGGCATCTGTGGGTCCTTCAGTGATTGGCTGCTGCTGTGAGCATTCAAGGACATATTTGTGAACATGTCAGAAACTTTCTAATTGGGAAACAGCACAGTGTGGTTGTTGGCTGCACTAACCACCTGGATAGAGGTTTTAGGGTTTCTCCCACAGATGGTGTCCCCAATGTTGAAGAATAACACATCACCCAGGTGAAGATCAGCATAGTCAGCAGAGAAAATTGAGACAACATGGCTGTCTGCTTGTATTTTCTATGAGGCCCCTTCAGCACACTCCTTTTGGTAGCTCAGGAATATTTGGAATTTTGAGTTGGCTGAGCTCCAGGTGGCTAGCAGATCAGAGAAGTCGTTTTCCTGTACCAGTACCCATTGGTGTAGCTGGTTTTAGCCTGGTAAAATACAGTCCCTTTTGGAGAAGCTGTTAGGAACACACCAATCACAATACCCTATGGTTCTTTCTTTTTTGCTCTTGGGGGTGTTATTTTTACTTAAAGTGCCATAAACATTGACTTGTAATGACAATTTATAATATGATATAAGTATGACATTGTCCAAAATTGAGGACAGGCAGCAGTTGATGGTAGCACCAATTACAGGATCATAGAGAAAATCAGAGCCATCATTCAACTCATTAGCCGGAAGATCGGTCAGAATCAGAACACTGACTACAATTCCATGCATCCAGAGCTGCGTAGTATGGCAGGCAATGAATGTTCCCTTGAGCCCAAGTAAGCGGTGGACCTCAGTTAATCAGAGGTAGAAATCCTGATGGAGTAAGGAAAGTATCATAGGTGCCTCCTTGATCTGGGAGTTGGCCTGCTTCTTTGGCTTCTTGGCCAGCTTGGTACCACCTCTCTTCAAAAGGGCCTGGAACTCCCTCTTTTTAACTGCCTTAGTAAATTGAAGCCAAGTGGTAATTTTGTCAAATTTTTCCACTTTGCTTGAGGCTCACAATCTCCTCTAAGATTTCATTGGTTATGATTTGAGATTTTGGGGGGGCCTTCAGGAATAAGGGGACCTGAGTTAGAAAGGGCAGGGTTTACTTGGCATGAAATATTGGGCAATGATTGTATAAAGTTGGAGGGGCCACAGTTGTATAGTCTCCAGAATGTGGCAAAGGCTTGGGTTGAGCCTGGTCTTAAGGATCATCATACTGGCTATTAAAAAAGACACCCATGGATGGGCCTGGTGACACATATAACTTGGCTTCCTCACAACTTGATTTGAATTGGGTGTACACAGGAACCATAGTGGTTGTGCTCCCCTGATCAGCAGCCCAAGCTTGGAGTTGCATCTGGTACTGCTCCTTGACAAAAACAGAGTTACTTTCATTTGAAAAACTCATACTAACAAAAAGCAATAAAAATTCTATTAAAAACATAAAAGCAAAGTATGTCTAGGAAATTAGTTTTATTTAAGTGTGTGCTCCTTTTTGAGACATTGCTCTAGAAATAAATGTCCAAATTTAGAAGCACATACATTGAAAACAATGATGTAGTTCCCTGAATAGATTTTGTTGGATTCACTCCTGAAATCCACTATTTCTAATTTGAGTCCCAAAAATAAACAAAAATTTCAAAATATGAGTTTTTTGTGTTTGAACTTATTACTTTTCTGACTAAACCTCAATTTTTCTCTTTTTGTATCATTTTTTTCTACAAACTTATTATCAAATTTGATGTGGAATTCTTCAGGATGTGACTGATTTGTGTTTGTTTTTAATATGGGTTCCACATGTTTGCTGTCTCATTTTTGGGATTTTTATTTGACTTTAATTTCATTGCAATATTGACTATTTTTGTTTCCAGCCTTAGACAAATGGAATTTTTATTGATTAAATTGACCTTCAACTGATTCCAGTTGAAATTTGTTGTGTGACTGAACCTATGCGTTCTAAACTGAATAATAGTTGTTTATCTCAACAGGTTTGAGAAACAACTGTATCACATTTTTAATTCATGCTTCTCTATAACTATTTTATTCTGGTTGCTTAGTTTTAATTTTTTATAGATTTCTATAATTTTGTACTTTTGAATTTGATAGTGTGTAGTTGAGTGCAGTTCAGTACTATGGGCTAAAAATTGACAAAGTTTTCACATCAGAAAACAAAGTCTGTAAACCCTTGTACTGGTTAATTTAGTTTTTTATTTTAGAAAGGTCGATTTGCTTTTGTAATGAGTACATAGTTTAGGTAACTTCATAGTAAGTCTTTTAAAACCAAAGTTAACTATTTTTAAACAGATAATTGAGGCTACATAATGAGAATCAGACAATGGGAAGCGAATTAAAATCAATTGTAATATGTTTAATTCCAGTGGTTTAGGCTCAAATACAGAAGGTAATGGATGGAAGAACCGTTCTCAAAACCCCTTTAAAATCTGAACTGGCTTAAGGGAGGTTCTCATCGTAATTCTAGCGCAACTGGGTGATTTTGTTGTTGGGCTTCTAACAAACATTTTTCTGGCTGTAAAACATCATGCAATTGCAACCTTTAATACTACTGGTTAATTTTTTGTTGGGATTGGGAGAGTGGAAGTCCATATAGACATAAATTGCTGATTCTAGCAGGGCTTTATCATCCTTACATCCTTGGCAATATAATTCCAAGCAGGTGCCATCATTGTTGTTGCTTTTCACAGAAATGGCGGGAGTATCCATTCTCATAGCATACACTGCTTGTTGTAAGCCAGGGGTGAATTTTAATTGGATTTCATTGGTGATGGGTTCCTGCTTAGGGGCTTGGTATTTTTTTTATTTTTGTGGCTTGGAGAGAACCCACAAGACTTTTTATTTTTATGGCTTGGAGAGAACCTACAAGACTGATTAGAGTGATCAACTTCATTTTGGGAGATCCAAGTTTCATCACTTGGTTTAAGTACTTCGTTCTAAGTCAATAAATTGTGATCAACTGATACATATTCTCTTGAGTGAAACAAATGATATAAATAAAAGCGAGTATGTCTGTAATGTCCGCTTGTTGATCTCGAGCAGTAAGAAATTAAATCGGGTTTTACATGTTAATTTATATTTAAAATCAATGGATAAGCCAACAACTTGGATTGGCCCATCCTCACATACATTCCCTTAATAGCACCTTTTGAAGAATTTCGGTTGAATTAGGTGGATGTGGCCTAAATTATGTAGAAATGAGATCATATTCTATCTAACTTTAATAAATGTTCATTTAACTGCTTGATTTTTGAATGGGCTCAACCCCTGCAACCAATGTAAAGAGGCGTATCTGTATAATTATCCTATTCCAAAATGTGCGGATTAAGATTGATAGCGGAGACTCATATTGTTTAACATACTTTTATATGATTTGATATTCCATCTCTAATCTAAGAATTGAGTTTACTGGAGAATTTAGGCTTGATCTATTTAAAGATATTTGATTAAATTTGAATATAAAATTTAGTTTAAATACGAGATGGTTGGAATATATATGTATTTTTTATTTTGAAGTAAAAATAGAATATTCAACTCTAAAAAACACCTAATCTGAATGATGCATATTGTTTCAGAGTTAGGGTTGGGAAGGACACAGTTTTTTAAACCGGAATAAAAAATTACTTGTGGAAATTTAAATTAAAAAACCATGACCGTCCCAACCATATTCAGAGTTAAAGGATGAATCACCGATCTAAGTGATGCATACTGTTTCAGAGTTAAAAAATAAATCACTTCATCTAAGTGATGAATATTGTTTCAGAGTTAATATTAATTATCAAACCATCATCCTAATTGGATGTCAGCAGAGTAAACTAGAAGCAACATTATTAAGGCTCATCAAAAGAATTTTTATAAAAAAAGTAACTAAATAGTTTTTTAGATAATTCCGAAAAATGGTACCAACATGATAGCTCTAGCTGCTCAAATATATAGTTAAGTGCTGGAATCGTGCTCGCGTCACAAAGACTTGATTTGATACATCTTAATTCATCTTCATACACATACACACAAGAAACAACATATCTCTAGAATACTAAGACTACCTTAATGTTCAATAGCTTATTTTAAAGCTACAGATTAGCTCTACTGTTTGAAAGAATTTAAAAAGATTTAATTCCTTTTTAAAGTATTAGTTTAGCTTTTCTAAACTTAAAGATAATACTCCCCTATTTAGATTTATATTTTGTTTTATTACTTGGACATACAATTTTACTTATATAAATAAAAGTTAAACTAACTAAAAAGGAAGCATTTTTGAATAAGAATTATAATTAAAAATATAATAAGTAATTGTTGCTAAAAGTACAATATTATATATAGCTGATTTATTATCTTCAACTTTATACAGTAGTTTTCAAACCTGTTGAGATAAACATATATTACTCAGTTTAGGGCGCATAGGTTCAGTCATGAAGCAAATTTCAACTGGAATCAGTAGAAGGTCAATTTACGTAATTAAGTTACATTTACCTATAGCCAGAAAACAAAAAAGTCAATCACACTACAAAAATAAAGTCAGATACTGTATCCCAAAAGCAAGACAGCAAACACATGGAACTCAAATTTAAAACAATCCCAATCTAGTCACATACTGAAACATTATACATCAAATTTTATAATAGATCTGTAGAAAAAATGCTACAAAAAAGAACAAATGAGGTTCTGTCAGAAAATTAATAAGTTCAAACACAAAAAACTCATATTTTGAAAATTTTGTTTATTTTTGGGACTCAAATTAGAAATAGTGGATTTCAGGAGTGAATCCAACAAAATCTATTCAGGGAACTACATCATTGTTTTCAATGTATGTGCTTCTAAATTTGGACATTTATTTCTAGAGCAATGTCTCAAAAAGGAGCACACACTTAAATAAAATTAATTTTCTAGAAATACTTTGCTTTTCTGTTTTTAATAGATTTTTATTGCTTTTTGTTAGTATGTTTTTTTCAAATGAAAGTAACTTTGTTTTTGTCAAGGAACAGTACCAGATGCAACTCCAAGCTTGGGCTGCTGATCAAGGGAGCACAACCACTATGGTTCCTGTGTACACCCAATTCAAATCAAGTTGTGAGGAAGCCAAGTTATATGTGTCACCAGGCCCATCAACAGGTGTCTTTTTTGATAGTCAGTATGGTGATTCTTAAGACCAGGATCAACCCACGCCTTTGCCACATTCTGGAGACTATACAACTGTGGCCCCTCCAACTTTATACAATCAATGTCCAATAATTCAGGCCAAGTAAACCCTGCCCTTTCTAACTTGGGTCCCCTTATTCCTGAAGGCCCCCAAAAATCTCAAATCATAACCAATGAAATCTTAGAGGAGATTGTAAGCCTCAAGCAGAGTGGCAAAATTGCCAAAATTTCCACTTGGCTTCAATTTACCAAGGCAGTGATTAAGCGGGAGTTCTGGGCCCTTTTGATAGAGATGGTACTAAGCTGACCAAGAAGCCAAAGAAGCAGGCCAACTCCCAGATCAAGGAGGCATATCCCATTATGCTTGCCCTACTCCAGCAGGATCCCTATCTCTGATTAACTGAGCTCCATTGCTTAATTAGCTCAAGGGCATATTGATTGCCTGACACACTGTGCATGTCACAGTAGGTTCCATCATGCCAGGAATTGTTTGGCCAAGTAGAAAGGCTCAAAAATCCAGAAAAAATTTACCAAAATTGACCAAATTAATTGATTTAAATCAAACAGTCAACTGGAAATGGGTTACGGCTGCTCCAGTCTGCCAAATAAAAACCAATTCCTTCTTGAAAATTGACATTGATAAATTGACTTAATTTAAGGGACACCTGATATGAGCTTGTCAATTGGAATGGTTGTCAGAAGTTGGTCACTCAAGGGTTCTTTTCAACCTGACCAGATACTTACTTGACAATGTGGAAGGAATAGGAGCCCAGGATCCAGGTGGTATTTCTTAGTCAATTTTTGATATATATTGAATAATTTTCACTGTTTCAACTCTAAGAGTTGAGTCCTCCCAAAAATTTACTCAATAAAAATAATCTATCCTTTGCTCTAATTTACAGTTTTTAAAATGCATCTGGTAGTTGGATTGTTGCGCTACATTATCTACAACCTGATTCTATACTGGATTGTTATGGGAAGATGGGGCCCTGCCATTGGTACTTTGTTGTTGTTGTCACCAAATGTTAATTCAATGCCTGTCAATCTTGGTGCTGTTCCTCCTCCTGTCAAAGCTGAAACTCATTTTCTATCTCAATGTCCTGAATTTTATGCTGAAGACACCCTGATTCTCTTGCAGGCCTTTTATCTAGGGCTTTTCTGGTTGAGGTTAATTATTTTGCTTAATCCTAGTATCTCATTTGTAAATTTTACAAAACAGTATCTGAACCTGTGATGGTGGTTAATCAATAACTCTATGTTGATTTGGGTGGTAATTCCCCACTACTTAGAAACAGCTTCCTACTATCCCGCAATTTCTGTCACATTACTCAACTCTTCTACGTCTGAGTTTTTGGAAGCAGTTTGTCATGAATTTGTGTTTCTTTTCTCCTGTTCCGTCAAGATATCTGTGTTTACTATGTTTATTTTTATCAGTTCTTTTCTGAGTTTTCAGTTTGGGCTTTTCTTTAATTTGTGGTTTCCATCTCTGGTTGCAGTTGTTGAGACTGAATCATCTGTTTCCTATTTCTGCCGCGCTATGTCATTTTGGCGTCCGTATTATTTTCCCACTCCACCTACTGATGAAATCTCGCGTGAGGTTTTGCCAGCTTTATCATTCTATTCTAGTTCAAGCCTATTGTGTTCTGAGGCGCAGCACAGACACACAACAGGAAATACTAACCTTAGGATTGGATTTGTACTAAGTCTCGGTTAGATGACAGGCAAGGCTATGTGTTTATCTTGCGGCCCTGGAAGAATAATCTCTACTAGTTGTGGCTAGAGAGAGGCGCGGAAGTACTGAAGACACAAAGACAAAAATGTGAATAGATATTAATTTTTATTAGTGAATATGAAAAGGAATATATAGTGGTTAGGAATACCACAAAACACTACCAGGACGGTAGGATCACTTGCCACCATCATGAGTGGGGCAAGTGGGTTGCACAGGATAAGAAACCAAACAATTGTATTTCCTGATTCAGTCATCAACTCATTATGAGAGGCAAAAGCAAAATCAAGAGATTTGTCTTTGAAATGACCCACCAAAGGCGAAATTGATACATGGTGAATAGCGGTATTCACAACATTGCCCTCCTCTAGATTGGCCTTAGGGGGTGGTACTTGCGGAGGAACTTGGCATGCACTCAAGTGAAAGGACGACCACTGGAGAGGAGCTTCACAGTGTATTTGGACCCTCATTTGAAGGTCACTTCCAGAGGGCTGATCCACAGAGTGTCTTACTTATGCGCGCGCCCACATGGTGTTGATAATATAGGACATAGTCACCAACAGCAAACTCAGGCAAAAGGGGAGCACCCAGAATTATCAGGAAAAAGTTCAAGTATCTTCTTATTGTATGCAGAAGTGTAGGCAGTGGCCTGTATATCAATTATGCGGTTGACTAGATCCTTAATGTGGTCGTCAGGATTCATGGCCTTATCAGAGTGAAGCAGGGGGCCCCAAGAGCAATGGGGTAGTAGCCTCTTGCCCATACAGCATAGAAAAGGGGGAGTACCCAGTGACACAATGTTTTCTAAGGCAATACACAAAGAGAGCAGCAGGTAAGTATAGGTCCCAATTAGCAGCATCAGAGTAGGTAAGCTTTCTCATGATAGAGACCAGAGTTGAATTTGCACGCTTGACAGCCCCATTAGTAGAAGAGTTGTAGGGGGCAGAGAAGGACTGGTGGGACACCAAAGCTTTGACAACAGAGGTTACCAGCTTGGAATTGAAGTTAGTCCCATTATCTGAGAGCAACACTTGAGGACAGCCATGGCAATAGAAAACATCTTGTAACAGGAAGGCAGCAGTTGTCTTAGCCGTGATGTCCTTTGTAGGGCAAGCTCTACACACTTGCTGAAGTGATCAACAGCAATCAGGATAAAGCAACACCCAGAACGTGAGCAGGGGAGAGCGCCTACTGCGTCAATGCTGACAGTATGAAAAGCATGTTGAGGGGGAACTAATTTGAATTTGTGGACAGCAGCTCAAGGTCTCTGCAGCTGGCAGTTGTGGCAACTAGCTATGACGTCTGGGATTAGCAGTCAAAGGTTTTCCCGGAATTAATTCTTCTGAAGCCAGTCAAAAGACTTAGCAATGCATCCATACCCAGTCTCTTTATGATCTTGCAACACCAAGAAGAGGCACAGACTGGACCGTACATAGGGCAGATACTGATCTTGTACCTTTTTGAAGAGCTGATTGTTGTGTATAAGATTATCTTCAGATAGCTTGGACAAAGCCAGTCAGACCTCTTCTGTTTCACTTTCCCAAGAAGAAGGGTATCCAATTAGTTTGTATAACTGGTCAGCCTCTTCAGAATGTAAAGCAAGAATGGGCATTCTGGATAGCCCATCAGCGTTCTGATGTTAAATCCCAGGGCAATGGAGCACAGTGAAGTTGTAACTTTGCAGACGTAGGGCCCATCTAGCTAGGCGTCCTTCTGGCTCCTTAAGTTTTTGTAACCATTTAAGCAAAGTGTGGTCAGTGACAACTGTGAAATGGGTACCATACACATAGTGGCAGAACTGTTTGACTGCATGCAACATAGCAAGACACTCCTTCTCTGTGACACTATAATACTTCTCATGCTTGTTTAACACACAGGAAGTGTAAGCCACAGGATGGTCTACAACCTTGTTGTCTAATTGGGCCAGAATGGCTCCAATAGCAAGATCACTAGCGTCAGTGTATAGGATGAACTCCTTATCATAGTCAGGATACACTAGGATTGGCGCCGCTTTGAGTTTTTGCTTAAGGGTTTCAAAGGCTTGTTGTTGACTGGCAGTCCATTCAAAAGAAACATTATTTAACAGCTGGACTAGAGGCTCACTAGTATTGACAAAGTCAGGGATAAACTGTCTGTAGTAGCCCATCATCCCTAGAAAGACTTCTACCTATTGCAGGTTGGTGGGCGGAAGCATTTTGTCAATAGCCTCAACTTTCTTAGTCATTGGGCAAATCCCTGTCTGGGTTACTTCATGGCCCAGAATTAAAGACACTCTTTGAAGAAGGCACACTTGGAAGGTTTTAGCTTAAGGCCAGCTTCTTGAATCTTTATGAACACCTCCTTGAGATGAGCCAGGTGATTGGTGAAGGTAGCGCTGAAAACCGTTATATCATCCAAGTATACTAGGACACACAACAACTTCAAGCCGCAGAGGATGGAGTCCATGGCCCTTTGGAAGGTGGCCAGGGCGTTTCAGAGTCCCTGCAGCATGCAAGTAGGCTCAAAAGCCCTTGAGATAAATGAGCACGGCCTTTTGGCAATCTTTGGGCAACAGATCAACTTGCCAGTATCCCAATGCCAGATCCATTGCAGAGAAGAACTTAGAGCCTTCAAGACGTTAGAGGGCATCATCAATAGGCGGTAAGGGGTACAAGTCCTTCTTGGTCAAAGAGTTCAATTGTCAATAGTCCATCACAATACAATGACCCCCATCCTTCTTCTTTAAGATGATTAGTGGGGATGCCCAAGGACTTTGGGAAGGCGCCAGCAGCCCAGAATCTAACAATTGTTTGAGCTCTTTAGATACCTGGGCGTCCTCTACATGACTGCAACAATAGGGTTTAGAACAGAAGGAAGGAGCATTGCCAGTGTCTATCTGATGGATAACACCTTTGGCTAACCCATAGTTGGTACTGTCCTTAGCAAAGATGTCTGAAAATTCATATATAATATTGAGCACCTCTTTCTGCTGAACCTGGGACAGCTGTGGAAATTCTTGTGCAGTGAACAAGGATAGGGTTTGGGGTTCATCCTCAGCTAGGTTAAAATCTTGTAATGTACCAAAGGGATGAAGAGACAGGACATCAGGAGCTCTCAACAACTTTCAATATCTGGCAACCTGCCCCCTAGACATGGTCATGGGGAATGCAGTCAGGTTGGTTACCAACAATTGAACAGGGTCCTTATGGGAGACATCTAGGATTCCAGGACAGAGATAAGGTTTGTTGCGCCCTAAAGAGGGGGGAGAGTAAAACTCCAAGAAGGTTTGTTTAGGTATTTCATATGATATCTGGGAGTCTAGGATGGCCTGGGAGCCAGGGGAAATTGTGACAGCGGACATGGCTAGGAGAGGGATCCCTTCAGACGCAGGACAAGCCATGGGTGGAAATTTCATGTTTGAAGAGTGGGTGCAATATTTGAGGTTGAAAACCCCAGTGGGATATTCCAAGGCACATGTCTTGAGACGTTTCCTGGGAACTTTAACTGGCTCTTCAAAGATCAGAGAGACTTTGTATACCAGAATAGTGAGGTAACCAACTTTTAAGTTGATTATCCCATTATATTCCCTAAGGAACTGAGTGCCAACTAAGAGATTGTAACTCTTGTTTTCCAAGATAACTGCTGGCGCAGCTAGGAGAAGCTTGCCAAACTGCATGGGTAGAGTGGAGTACGCCCCTATAATGTGGGTCATAGACAGTCCAGCTGTGCCATACAACTGGTGATAATTAAGGTCAGGGGAAAGTTTGAGTTTCTTTACAAGCTTGGAGGAGGCATTGTTGACTGGCAAGCCAGTGTCTAAAACGGCCTTGATCTTCACTTTTTGAATGGATATCTCTACTTGAGTGGTAGTGTGACCAAAGGGTGGAAGGACAGCCAAGATATCTTGAGCCTCTGCTAGTTCCTTATACCACTTCTCAATCATGCATCTCAATCCTGGGAACTCCTTATAAACAGTTTGGAGAGGGAGCAAAACAGATACATTCTTGAAGACAGTGTCAGCCACCTTGGCAGCTTCTTCTGACAACTCCACTAGCACGGGGACCTCTTAGCCTGAGTGAGTTAAGGGCAAGAGACAACTTCTTTGGCTTCAGGCAAAGGCTTAGCAGTAGTTGCAGTCTTTCCTGATTGCAACTTATAGGGGACTGTAATGGTTTCAGGAACAGCCAGAACAGAGTACCCTACACGTTAGCGTTGTCAGTTCAGAGTCATCCAGGTCAGACTTGTCAGAGATATTGTGGAACAAGAGGAGGATAGGAGGAGCCTCATTATCAGCAGGCTTGGAGTCAGATATAGAGGGAGTGATTGAAAGAGACTGGGAACAATTGTCAACCAAGAGTGTCTCTGCCTCTAGGTTGACTGTTCTTTTCCTGCATGCTCTTTTGGATCAGCTCCTTCAACCTGTGGGTTGGTGCAGACTCAAGAATGATGACATATCTGACCACAGTTGTGGCAACCTTGGCGTTGAGGAGGATTTTGCAAGTTCATGGTAAGAATGAAAGTACAAAGAGAAGATGAACCAGAGTTAGAAGTAGCTTTACCTTCCCTAACAACTGCTCCAGAATGGGTAAGGTGCATGTCCTTCAACAGCGTCTTTATGCTCTTCATAGAGGAAAGCATAGCCTTATAGGCTTTGAAGTGAAGGCACAGAAGCTGGTTAACTTTGAGAGCTTGAGCACAAGCCATGTAGGCTTAATGGGCTGGCAACTGTCTGATTGTGATCAGTTGCTGTCCTTCCATGTAGAATCTGTCTGCAAACTTAGCTAGCGTCTCTTTAGGCTTGAAAACAATATGCATAAAAGCGTCCTTTTTTACTTCCAGGCTAAGGTCAACACTGAACTTGTCAATCAGAAGCTGCTTCATATCTTCCCACGTCTCAATGATGGGTAGTTCAGGCAACACCACCTCCTGGCAAGCCGGATGTAAACAGGTCAGAATATGTTTTTTCTTAACTTTGTCTGATGCTTGTCTCAATGCAGTTTCATAGATAGTTAGGAAAGCTGCAATTGTCAAGGTTCTGGGTCTAAAGACTTGCTAAAAAGTAGGCTTGAAGTGTGCTTTGGGAGTTGGATCACAATTTTTGCTATTGAGTATGTTTATACGCGGGGAAAACTCTGCTTTGGATTCAGAGGGGGGCTGTCAAGCTCATAGATGACAAACACTCTCCTCAAGGGTAGTCAGGGTCTCAACAGCGTGGGCACCCGTATTGACAGCTTGAGTGGTCTTTTGTGCAGTAGCATCTAAGCGTTGACCTTGGGTGGTCACTATTGTGGAGAGCTCAGCCAGTCAAGAAGTAAGGGATGGCCCCACTGAGAGGCAAGGGGCAAACCTTTTGTTCACAGAGTCAATCAAGTCATTCATTTCTTGTATGTCTCTATCCAGTTCAGTATGGTCCCACTTCAATTGATCAACCTTGTTAGCTAGGGCAATTAGTTCCCTAGCACATTGAATTTGAGGGGCTCCTGGTAAGCCAGGGAAGCAACCATCTTTGTCAAAAACCCCAACTGGACTAGCAGCAGGTGCCAGCATCTCACAAAGGGCGGCAAGTTCATGCTGTAGCTCCGCAACTTGAGAAGTCAACTCAAGCACCTGGGGGTCAGGTTGAGGAGCCTCAGCATGACGTCCTTGACTGCAAGTAGTTGTATGTAGCTCTCAAATAGTGTCCCATAACTCTGCTCTTGATCCACCAAATCATCAGAAGGGAGAGAGGGCGGAACATCTGGCTTGGGCGTAGCTAATTCATTCACTTGACTCTGGAGTTTGGCTATAGCAGCAGCAGTGGCAGCTCTTTCTTGATCAAAACACTGCACTGAATTCATTAAGGCCATTAACAGCAAAGTCTGGTACCTGCTGTAGTTGCTCAAAGGAATAAGTGCTGAATGCATTGAGCTGTTGCACAAGTCATTTGAAGTCAGTGAGATAAGCGTTTAAGGTGAAATCTACTTGAGTTTGCCAGGGTTGTTCTAGCTGGTGAAACTTGTGTAGACGCTTTCTCGCGTACTTGGGGATGGACTGGCGCATTTGTTCAATAGAATTAACCAAACAAGTTTGGGAGGTAACAGAGTTGCACTGATTGTCAGATACCAAGGAAAACAGGGAATGAATCCACTGTTGGTAGGTAGCAAACTGGTCCCAGTGATAACTAACTGCTGCTTGTAGAGATGAGATCTCTTGGGCGTAGAGCCCCAACACCATTTGATGGTGGGCCAAAGCAGGCTGTACAAAGGATGCTAGTAAGTGTTCAGCGGAGCCAGTTGCTAAGAGGAGATGCTGTGGAATTTGAGGAGCCACAATCAATTTATAGTATTCCACTTGACTGAACTGCAGCTGAAGGCAAGGGATGGCTCCTTCATGGGCTATTCCAAGGGCTACCGACATGACTTGTTTCTAAGTCAGGGGTACCCATGGGGTAAGCAACTAGGCAGGGACCATTCCCCAGGTCAGTACAGTAGGGATAATAGGCGGGTTGGCAATATCTTCCTCAATAGGAGTGCTAGTAATTTCAGGTAAATTTGGCTCTTGTATAGGCGGAGGCAAAGGGCCTAAAAATGTGGGTGTGAAAGGAGTAACCAAGGGGCATACAGCCCCTGTAGTGAGCACCATTTTTGTTGTGTTCTGAGGCGCAGCACAGACACACAACAGGAAATCCTAACCTTAGGATTGGATTTGTACTAAGTCTTGGTTAGATGGCAGGGAAGGCTATGTGTTTACCTTGCAGCCCTGGAAGAATAATCTCTACTAGTTGTGGCTAGAGAGAGGCGCGGAAGTACTGAAGACACAAAGACAAAAATGAGAATAGATATTAATTTTTATTAGTGAATATGAAAAGGAATATATAGTGGTTAGGAATACCACAAAACACTACCAGGACGGTAGGATCACTTGCCACCAGCATGAGTGGGGCAAGTGAGTTGCGCAGGATCAAGAAACCAAACAATTGTATTTCTTGATTCAGTCATCAACTCATTTTGAGAGGCAAAAGCAAAAGCAAGAGATTTGTCTTTGAAATGGCCCACCAAAGGCAAAATTGATACATGGTGAATAGCAGTATTAACAACAAAGCCTTAGCCACAAATCCCAAGTTTACCATGTGATGACAAAGGCTTCAGAGGATGCTTGTGAATGGTTGTTGTCCGTGGTGGAGCGCAATCCATGTGTTTTAACTTGAAGTGTATCTTTGTACCCTTTGTTAAAAAATTTGTGTGTATCTATTATGGAGCTCAAAGTATATTATAAGCTGTTGCCTTCCAACAGGTTACTACTCCGCTCTCAATATCCCTTCTTCAGTTTCTTGCCTACTGTTGTATCATTGATGTTCCTGAGGTGAATAAACTCTCAGCGTTTTGGTTAGCAGTTGACCAGACTGCCAAGCATCTATAAGTTTTGGATTCCCTGTTAACCACAACTGAGGCCCTGGTAAGCCAAATTCTTTCTCTGGTCTCAAATCTGTTGGTTTTCAAATCTGGTTTAATGGGAGTTGAATCCAAACCTGCTGTGCGCTTCTGGTTTTCTGGGACTTGTTCTGCAGTGGGGTCTTCCAGCCAGAGTCAGGATTGTTTTCCCTGTGGTTTGTCTCAGTTGCTTTTGGCTTTTTTGAACAAACCAGAAAAAATGAATGAAGCTCCAGTGGCACCCGCCCCTGAAAGTTTGTTGGCAATGCTTCAACATGTTGTGCCTGCAAAGTCTTCATCAATTGAGTCTGAAGAGTTACTCCTTGTTCCCATTGATCATGATCATCTCGTCCTTCCAGCTGCTGTCCAAGAAATGATTGAGCAATATTTTCAGGAGCATCTTGTCTCCTTAGCTGCTGTCTGTACTAACAATGAGATGCAGACCCCTGCTGAGATTGCAACATTTGCTGCAAATAAATCTACTTCTGGTTACTTCTTGTTTTATGGTAGCTTGAAAACGGTCAAACTATCTATCAGCTGGCTATTTTATTGGCCACAGGTGCTTCTGAGAACTTTATGAGTGTCAAGACTACAGACCTACTCCAACTCAATTATCATCTGGGAATGCTTGTTAGGGGCAGGAATTGTCAAACGTTTCCCTCCTTTCAACTGAAGAAGCCACTAACATTTGTAGTTGTGGGTCAGTCCTTTACTGCCAGGTTCTCCATTTGCTCTACCCTTATGTATCCAATTTTATTGGGGGTGGATTGGTGGAAAGACCATAATGTATTTACCTTGCTGAAAGAAAATGAGCTGCAGGTAGAACACTCTTCATGCATATCCATTCAAATTCCACTGTTTGGGATGTCTGAATTAGAGTAGTCTCTCAGAGCATTCAATTGGTTCCCGTTCCTGTCCCTTTAAGTTCAGATTTACCAGCATGCCTGCAGCCCTGGGCTGCAGCGTTTGATACTACCAGGGGCGAGGTCCTTCCCAAGCACACTCAGTTTGATTTTGAATTTAACATTACTATTGATTTGATTTGTATTGCGTCTCCTATTTATCCTTTAACCTTGAAGGAAGACACATGTTTGAAATAGTGGACTCAGGACATGTTGGCAAAGGGTTACATTTTCAAGAAGGCTTTGTCAATCTGCTCTCCATTATTGTTTTTTTAAGAAGTCTGATTGGTCTCTTGTCCTTGTGTTGACTACAGGAATTCAAATAACATTACAATTTTTTATCCTTATCCCTTACCTCTCAAAGCTCAGATTTCTTGGTGTGTTGATAAGGCAAAGGTATTCTTGAAGCTTGATCTGTTAAAAGCGTTCAACCAGATTAGGATTGCATAGGGAATGGAATGATTGACAGCATTCAGAACCAAGAAGAGTATCTTCCAGTTCTGTGTAATGCCTTTTGGATTGAAGAATGCTCCAGCTTGCTTTCAGTGGTTAATTGATTTGGTCCTGGGGGATCTCCTGGGTGTATATGCCATCTAGTAGACAACTGTGGTAAGTTCAACTCCCTGGTGATTGACTCCCTTAAACTTGACTCCCTGGTAGTCAACACTATAGTAAAGTGAGAATTCAGCTTTTGCCCTGATTGACAACTGGAAATTGACACTTTTTTAATTAACAGATCTTGATGTACTGAAAACTTTTGATATAAAAAATAAGCCCTATAGCTATGATATACTAAAGTGACCTCATAGAACTCAAAATGCAATAAAAACAGTATCTTAAATAATATAAATAAGGAGAAATAAGCAATTATTTATCATTTTACTATGTAATTTACAACCTTTCACTATAAAAATATTTTTTATTACCATAAAAATTAAAATGAGACAATAAATAAACAAAAAACACAACAAATAAAGTTATGCAAAATATAAAGAAATATTAATGTTTATTTGATATAGTTTATATAAGCACAGCTATGAATATCATATGTTTTATTTGGAAATTAACAAAAATTAAGATATTTCACTTACTTTCAACTATAAATATTCATCTCAAACTTACCATGCATACATAGAACAATCACTGCTATCTAATTAATTTAAAACTAAAAAATTAAAACTAAAAACTAAATGATCAAAGCTAATAAGTAAAAATTAAAGTTAAAAAGTTAAAAGTCAAAATCATTTAACTGAGCAAGCAAGCAAGTTTATTCCTCATCATTCTTTCCCCTTTTCATTTAGGCCCTTCCAGGAGGGCAGTGGCAATAAGCTCAAGCTGCTGCTTAAGCTCAGAGCTCTTGTAATTTGCTTGGCCGCACCCTGGATGGCCTTGGTGAAGAGGGTACAACAGGTGGTTGACTTGGTGGGGGGCGCGGTTGAGGAGATCCCAGAGCTTGGAGATTGTTTTCTCATGCTTGTGCTGCAGGAGGGAGAAAAACTTATTGAAATTTGGGTGAAGCCCAAAGTTGGCCTTGAGGTGTTTATGATAAGCCTATAGCGCTGAGGTGGTCTTGAGCTCACCATTCACTGCCGCCTGATACACATTCCAGCTGGCCTTGGCACAGGCCTTGCCTTGCCTCTGCGTGATAACCTTCCCAATCCACTGGGGCTTGAAGTACTTAAGGAAAAGCTTAAACTCCGGGTGCTTCACTATGTAGGGATCCTTTGAGAGCACCTCAAACCCCTGCGCAGTGTGCTCTGGCTTTAAAAAATCCAAGGAACTAAATTTTGCAAGCATAAATATGCAGGTGTCCAAAGTATCCCTCTGGCTCAACCTACTAAGCTTGGTGTGGGCCTGCACGTTACAAGCAACTGCTCAGCGGAAGTGGAAGTGGCACCCCTGCACCTCCCTGCTGAACAACTACTTGAATGCATTGAACCGAGAAGGCTCAAAGTCCATAATGCACACACAAGGCCCAAGAGCTCTTAGCCTCAGCTTTTCCTCCGAGTCCAGGGTGGCCTGGTCCTTGTCAGAGGCAGGTGGGTTGGTGCGGGTGTGGGGGGGAGTCTTCTTGGATTTGTCATTGTTGGCAGGAGGAAGGAGGGCAATTGCTAGGCATAGGATGGAGAACACGCGGGTATAGATGGCCTTGGTGGCCCCAGGAAGAAGAAAGAACACAAGTGGAATCACCTGGATGTCAATCTGGGCATGGACCATCCAGAGCTGCTTGAACATCTGGGGGCAAGTGGCAAAGGTACCATCAACTAGCCAGATTGACGCCCTTTTCAACTCCATCAGGTTCTGCTAAGTTGAGTAGCAGATTTGCAGTCTTTGGCAGCAGGCCTGTTGTCATTGAGCAGGAAGCGCTCCCCACTTGGAGGCTGCTTAAGCTCATGAGTGAGCGTGAGCTCTGAGAGGACGTCTGAAGCCTTAGGGGGAGGGGTATTGGCGGCAATACGCTTATTGCTGATGAATTAACCAACTGCTCCTGTGTTGGTACCAACTTATGATTGTTGGATCTGAGATGTTGCAAAGCCTTTATGGCCAGATCAGAAGCCCAGAGATGAGAGGATATAGGTAATACTTGAACAAGGTACCATTTTAACATCCAAGTGATTAGATGATTGGGGGGCTTACAAGTGTGCTCCCCCTTCTCCGCTGTTACTTGCTTCAGACCTCAGTGTTCAACTGGGCCCCACAAGTCTTATCCTTGCAGACAAAGTGCTTGCTCTTGGTCTGCCGCTTTTGGTTGTTGCAATTAAAGATGTAGTTGTCAGCAATGTAACCAGGACCACCCTATACAGACATGATCAGATAGTAACGGGGGAAGCGCTTGGGAACTTTAAACTCTCTGTCCACATTACAGATATTGTGGATGACCAGTGGATCCCAAGCCTCATGACCAGAAGCTTTAAACTTCTTGGAGTAATCCTCTGGATTATCTTGGGGGTCAGATGAGGAAGGAGGGGAAGAGCCATTGGGAGGGGGGAGGGGAAGGATTCTTTGAGGCCTGCTTGGATGCCTCTTTTTTCTTACCAGAAGAAGAGGTGGGCTCATTGGAAGTCTTTACTTTCTTGGTATGCCGCTCCTTGGTGGGCTCAGAGTTGGCCTCTGAGTGGTAAAAGATTTGGTTGGTAAGATCACCATCAGATTTATTGGGGGAGGAATTTTTGGGGGAAGGTGAAGGGGATGTGGAAGATGAGGGTGGAGGGAGGGAGGAGTAGGAGGAGATGGAGTGGGAGGAGATGGGGTTGGAGACTTTGCCTTTGAAAGCTTCTTGGCACGCTTGGGAGTGGAGGCAGTTTCTTTGGAGCCCTTGGAGGCTTGGCGCTTGGGCTGTTGGCTGTTCTTGTTTGATTTTATCTAAAGAAGAGTTTAGCATTGTAAATAATAAAATTATGAAAGATATGAAACACAGAGGTAAAACAAAGAAAAAGTTAAATGAAAGTATGCAAATAAAGTTTTATTTATCTAGAAAAAAAACATAAAAAAGTAAATATAAGCAAAATAGAATCTCAAAGTATAGATATAAAGGTTAAAACATAGAAAATAAGTGAATTTATTATGAAGCATCAAAGATGTTAGGTTCAGCATAACATCTTAGTGTTAAATCAGTGTAAAAGTTTAATTGAAAATTAAAAAAATATGAAAATTATATGGAGAGCAGCAGAAAAAAAAAGTAGATTATAATAGCAAAAAAATAAAAAAATTATCATGTGGAATTTTTTTATTGAGAGTTGAAAATTCAAAACATAGTAAAGTGTCAAGTTTGACAATGTCAATCAGCCAGGAAAGCTGAATTCTCACTGTCAAGTATGCCAGAGTTGAGCAAAAACATCAAATTTACTATGTTTTTTACATATAAAACTTGCTTAAATTTAAACTGGGTTTGAAAGTCAACCCAAAAGCAAGGCAGTTTTGTATGCTCAAAAATTAAAAAAATACAACATAAGTTAAAAAAGTAAATAAATGGGAATGTGTTTATTAGTGTTTAAGTTATGCTGGGAGGAGTTGGGAGTGAATTATTTACCATAGTGTTGGTTAAAACGTTAAGAAGCTCTCTGTACTAATCCCCAAGTTAAAGTGTCAAGTGGGTGAGTGTCGAGTGGCGCTCATAGTGCATCACATATTAATTTAGCCTTTATTCTGAGCCTTTGAATAATTAAATCCAAAACCAATTGGGTGTCAAGTGGATAGAGTCAAACAAAGAAAGTGTCAAGTTTCAGTTTTTATAAATTACATATGAAATCTCTTAATAAATTGGGCTTAATTTATGTGGCACCACTTAATCCAAAAACCCATGAATGACATAAAGTAAAACAAGTGGGGTATTTGATTAATGTCTATACCACTAAATCCAGTATAGTGGTGCTTGGGAGCCTAATCAACGACTATGGACACTAATAATAAAAATATAATAGTAAAAAATAAAAATTTTAAATAGGTGCATATGTATTTTATTAGTAAAATTAAAATTTGGCTTAAAAAGTGTCAAACACAGGTTTTTTCATTTCTATTAGTAATTTTACTTATAAATTTCCCCTTAAATTGGTATTTTAGCTAACCAATTTATTAAACAGAGTTGAGTTCAAGTAAATTTAACCTTAGTTTTTGGTTTCAAACCCCTAAATTACTAGTAAAAATTAGCTTAAAATTGGTTAAGCCAAAAATACTAATAGATTCACACATGCGGCACTTGACTCCCTGGTACTTGAAACTTTGTTGAGTACCAGGGAGTCAAGTTTAAGGGAGTCAAACTTACCACAGTTGTCATCTAGTATATGGATAATATCTTGGTGTTCTCTCCTGACAAGTTGTCTCATAAGGCTACCTGTCAGCAGTTGTAGAGAGCATTCTCCAGGCAAATTAGATCATTAAAAGGAGTAAATGTGAATTCTTTAAACGTAAGGTTACCTTTTTGGGTAATATTATCTTTAAGGATGGCCACACTATTGCCCCCAACAAGAAGGCTGAGGTTTGAGAGTATGCTATACCTGTGACAGTATCCCAGCTCCAAAGTTTCTTGGGTACCTGTACGTTCTTGAAGAAATTCACTCCTCACTTGTCTGAAGTGGTTGCCCCTTTATATTCAGCTAGCAGGAAGACAACCTTGGTCTGGACGCTTGAGTGTGCAGATGCATTTGCAGCAGTCAAGGCTCTTTAGTTGTCCTCCCCGGTGCTAAGACATGTGGATCCTGAGCTACATTTTGTGGTTTTCACAGACGTCTCCAAATATGCTGTGGCTGATGTGCTGTTGCAGACAGCTAGCAACGGGATTGAGAGACCTGTAGGGTATTTCTCCCGGAAGATGGAGGCTTGTGAACACAATTACATGATCTACAACAAGGAATTATTGGCAGTTGTAGAATCTCTGAAGCATTGACATCACCATTTAATGTCAATGCATCACTTATTTGTAGTAAGAACCAACCACAAGGCTCTTCTGTATTATTGACAACCCAGGGTTTTGTCAGGTTGCCAATCCAGATGGCATGGTGATTTGACAAGATATAAGTTCTGTTACAAGTTCATTAAGGGATCTGATAATCACCTGGCAGATGCGCTGAGCAGAAACCCTTCCCATCTCCCAGCTGTTGGTATGGGCGTGAAGTTTAACATGCACACAATGATCCCAGATGAGGCTGTGGTTCCTTTTGTATTATCATCACCTGCTTCATGGCCACCATGTCCTTAACTGAGGGCGCAGACCTAGACTTATATTCCAAAGTTAAGTTTCTGAAGCCTCTGTCTAAAGGTTATGAAAGGTTATTGGAGCTAACATGCGCAAATATGGTGGGCCATCCACAGGGTTATCACAAGATAGGTCCAGTTCTATACCATCAAGGTTGCTTGTGGGTTCCTGAGGGCACTATTTGGGATGAAATCATTCTGGTGCTCAAGGGTCTAAGGGTAGGTTGGGTGTAGCTGAGCAGCAACTGAGAACACAACAGGACTAATCTTATTCAACCTCATGAGTCACAGTTTTAAGCTTTTGGTGGCAGCCTTTCAGGCTGCCCTGTGGCCAGCAGAGCTGTCAGCAAAGCTGTTAAGCCGCTAATAAGATTTCAAATGAGTAATAGTCCGGTGCAATGGGAAATGCTGCCAGGGTGGACTTCAGAGGCTTTGAGGTGAAGCTTCCATAAAGTTTTTGATATATAAATCTACTCTAAGATGTAAAATAGTACTACAAAATTTTAGATTATGCTTAGATAGAGCATAACTTAAAAATAAATCAAGCTTCTTGAAAGCTTAAATTCTTGAATTTGATTGGCTTAGAAGAGTAGTATGATCAACCAAGCATTCAGGTAAGCTAAGCTAAACACAATACTAACTTTTTCAACTCAAAATCTATAGATTCACTTCAAACTTAAAGTAAGCTTCAAAATATATACATAATACTAACTGTTTTAATCATAGTAGATCAAGTATATTCAAGGTAAGCATATTTTAAAAAGTTTGAAGCTAAATTTTTTTAAAAAGTAGTAAATTGTTTAAAAAACTAATTCAATTAAAAAACAAATTAAAGCTTCAAATCAGGTAAGCTTTTCATTAAAATTACTAACCTTCTTTCCAATTTAGATAGACTTGGTCCACAGAAGATCTTGGGGTGGGTAAGTTATTTTTTCATCAAATTTACTAACCTAGATTAAGCAAACTAGATTTTTGCCCTGAGGTTAATCATGGGAATGGTAAGTAATGTGTTCAATCACTGATTTTTTTTTCTAAGCTGCATTTCAGGTAACTATTTTCAAAAAAAACCACTCACCTTCAAACCCTTTTAGATGAACTTAGCCTGCAGCAGATCTTGGGTTTGGTAAGTTTTATTTTTACTAATTTTACAAAGTAGATTTAAAGAACCAGACTTTTGCCCTGAAGCAGATCTTGGTTTAGTAAGTCATTTTGCTAAAAACTAATATTTTTTAAAAAAATGCCCAGTTTTTACTGCAGCAGATCTTGGGGTTTGGTAAGAACTTTGTGCCAACTACCTAATTTAGTTTTTATCCTGAAGCTGTTCTTGATTAGGGTAAGTTTTTTTCAATTTCAATTTTACTAACCTAAATTTAAATCTCAAGATTTTGGATTTAAGCAGATCTTGAGTTTGGGTAAGTTTTTTTTAACAAATTTGTGTATGGTGAGTATTTCTAGGATCATTATGATATCTACCATTTTCTAATCATTTTTGATCCAACTTTCACTTAAAAAAGATATTATTCTTTACATGATTTATATAAATATTAAATAAAAAATTTCACTTACTTAAAATTTTACTATTATCTATTTTAATTATTTTAATTTTATTTTGTTTGACTTATTTGCTTTAATTTTTTTTACTTTTTGTCATTTGCAAAGTTTTACTGCCAAAAACTACATATTGTTATCACTAAGTAATTGTTAAACGGTTTAAGCAACTTCTATGCTTAGATTATTTTATTTATAGAGTTGAAAGAAAGTTTTTGGCAACTTTTTTTAGTTTTTATATTCAACTGACATTGTTGCAAAAATATTTTTTAACTTTAAAGTATCAAAAAACTATAATACTTAAAAAGAGTGTTTTATTATAGATGCTTTTATTTTGATTTAATTTGCCTTATTATTATAAAGATCTCTATATTCAAAGCCACTTTGTTGTTTACTTATCAAAAGTTAATACCCTAAAGAATTAAGACAGACTAATGAAATAATTGTTTGTTTGGCTTTTATTTCTGAACTTTTTGCTAAAAATTAAAAGGTTAAATATGCTGGGAAAATTCTACCCAGGCAAATAGAAAAAGATTAAAAAGTATAAGAAATTTCCACAACTAACCCAGATACTGCTAAAAAGTATAAGCTGATAAGTGGCATCTAATGGTGTAGAAAATAATAACTTTAGATATATAATAAAAAAGATAAACATTTCAAAACACAAATTATATGAAAAACTAAATCAAACATACATATTTCAGATAAAAAAGAGTATTATATGATTTTGACTTTAGACTATATCAGCTAAGACAGAGAAAAATATATATTGTTATCAAATGCTTAAAATTCAAAATAAAGTTATTGATTTGTCCTTTGGAAATCAAAAATTGTTATTGGAAAAAATTATTTCAAAAGTATTGTAGTTTCAAGACAATAAAAGAATTATTCAATAACCCATTGTTTATACGTCAAAAGTATAATTCATAATAAAAGTAAAAAATTATAAAATAAGACCTTGCTGATAGCTTAATAGAGATAGTTGTATAGCATCTCCTTATACTTCTCTGATGTAAATTGCACAATCAAAACAACTATAATTTTTATAATAAAAAACTGTATTTTTGAAAACTACTAAATCATCTTAGAAAACAAGAATTATGAACAAAATTAGAATTTTTGCTGAAACTATCAAAAAGTCTTTCTGCTAGACTAACAGAAAGATATCAGTAAGCAGCTGTAAAAGAGAAAGCTAACAATACCACAACTGTTCTCTTTTGATACCCTGCTCACCACTCATAGCTTTATAATCACTGATTTATGCTAAGCTTTTAACTCTGGCTAAAAACATTGTAAATAAAATATAATTATCTCTAATTCAAAAAAGCTAATTATCAGCTCTGAGACTAGAAATACATCATTGGGCTACTGTAAAAGAGTAAAGCTAAGTGTATCAGAGCTTTGCTCATTTGGAGCCAGCCTGCACATATTTTCTTTTACCAGCTATTACTAGAAACACATACCCGTAGGCTGACATAGTTAAATGTTTTTTGCCAACTATAACTAGAAACACATACCAGCAGGCTGCCGTAAAAGAGTGAAGCTGTGTGTAGCACAGATTTGCTCTTTTGGCAGCCTGCCTTACACACCTTTCCTTTTATCAAACCATATCTAATAAAAATTATTATCTGCAGTTAAATATTTACTTATTTGTGTTAATAAATAAATCTTTTAAAAAGTACATTCTAAGCAAGAGACTTGGGGTCAGATTTAGGCAGACTGTCTAAAAGGAAACTAATCATGAACAACGTGAATGATTTGTTTGCTTTTGACAGTCTGCTGACCAGTACATGCTTGTATATCCTACAGGCAGAATTTAAAATTAAGTTTTCATTGCAGATTTTGAAGCGCTGCCAAGAGTCTAATCTTGCTTTTGAGAAAAGACATCTTGACTTTGAATCACATCACCTATGATTTGCTATTCAGAAATAGATTCCAGAATATTCTTTTCCTTTTATTTTTTCAAATCATTTCTAGTTAATCAATCCAAAAATAAATTATATAATATATTCTTGCCAGTGATAGACTGAGCTATGGTTGGTCAAGAAATCCAAAAATAAAATACTCTATTTTTAGTTGTGCTTTAAAGCCAACCAATCCCATCCCCAGATTATGGGTTGCATCATGCAGATTCACCGCACAAAAGCTATATTTATATTCAACTGCTTCCACCTTTTAATGTTAAAAGTCCAAGTACAAAAATAGGTGGCACAACCCAATTAAGTAATGTGAAATGAACAAGAGAACACCTATTCCAATCTAAAAATATTACCCTGCCAAACTACTTATTTGGCCGCCTTGCAGCATTGGATGCTTTAGAAATACTCACACTCTTTGCAACAAAGATCTAGAGCTTTTAAATTTAGACTCTTCTAATGTGGCTAATCCAGCAAGAATTAAAATCCATGTTAACAGTAGGGCTGCTTTGACCAAGCCCCGGGCAGCTGCGGTCAGTTTTTGGCTCCTGACCTCATTTGTTAAATATTTATTTTAATATGTTTTATATATATTCTAATTCTGCTTTAGCTAAAGCAGCCAAAAGCTGTTAGCTAGCTGGGGCTGAGCCAAAGCATCCCTAGTCTTCTATACCTGCTGAGTCACTGGGGAAGCTTTTTGCTATGTTTTTACTTAGAAAATCAGTCCAATTTTTACATCCAAACAAGGCCAACAACGCTATTGGTTGTGCCTATATGGTAGGTTGGTCCTGATGGGTGATGCTGCCGCAGGAGGGGTTGCTGGACACTTTGCAGTATCTCGTGGCATCCCAGCCTGCGGCAGTTAAAATTAAAGTAAAAATTATAGGAGGTAGATGTAAACTGATCCACATTGATATCAAGGTAAGATAGATAAATTTCTACTTAAAAACTTACTAACATCCATTGGAGCTTAGAATGCTTTCATCAATTATGATTGGTCATCCCGTTCATTTCTCTGTCAAGAAGATAAGATTAGCATTGACTAAGCAAGTTAAGCTTTAGTCAGATACAATACTAACTGTTTCATTTCTAAATAATATAGATCATTTAGATTCAAAAGGTAAGCTTCAAAACATGCACTATTCTAACTTTTTGAAGCATAATTGATCAAAGATATTTAAGGTAAGCATACTTTTAAAAAATTTTAAGCTAATTTAAATTTAAAGAGGTAACCAGAAGTTAAAAGAAACTAATTCATTTAGAGATTCAAATCAAAGCTAATTTCAAGTAAGCATTTCATCATTAAATTTAATAAACTACTAACTTCTTTTCTTTTTTGACAGAGCTTTGCCCCAAACCAGATCAAGGTTAGGTAAGCTTTTTTTACTAACTTAAATAGCCTAGATTGAAAAACCAAATCTTTGCCTTGATTTAGACTTGGGTTGGTAAGGATTGTTTTGTTTCTCAAACCTTTTTAAATAAAGCTGCATTTAAGGTAACTATTTCAAAAAAAACACTAACATTCAAATCCTTTTAGATGGAAAGGTCTGCAGCAGATCTTGAGGTGGGTAAGTTATTTTTTTATCAAATTTGAAAATCTAGGTTAAAAAACATGGAATTTAGCCCTGAAGCCAATCTTGGGCTGGGTAAGACATTTTTTTGTATAAACCACTAACCTTTATCTAAAAACCCCTATTTTACCTGCTGCAGATCATAAGCAGGGCTTTAATTTGATCTATTGAGGTTAATAGTAAATTTAACTGATTCTAACAACCAGTTTTTTATAAAAGATAATTTTAAAGAACTAAAAGATACTAACCCATATAAACATATATCTAATTTTCTGTTGATCTGTGGTAATTCTTTCATAAACCTGACCCAGGTTTAAATAATATGTGGTAATCTTTCATAAACCTGCCCCAGGTTTAAACAAGCTATTCAATAAAGATGAAGTATTTATAAGAACAAACAGATTTTTATTTTTATACAAAAAATATAATGACAATAAATAAAAAAGCTTTACACAAAGAATATAAATTTATTAGAAATTCTCACATTTGCACTTTTCAATGTTTTAAATAGTTTTGAGGATTTTATCTGACTATTTCAGGCAAAAAACAGGTTCATATATGATTTTCTAAGCTTTAAATGACAGAAAATCTTCACTACTTAGCCTATGACTTTGCTTATATAAAAAAGAGATGACAGCCCCAAAGAAGTCCTTATTGGGTTTTTTGGGGCTTAACTGTGTATCTGCAAATTTACGCTTATTGTTACTTATAAGAAAAGCTTAAAAATGGCTAGAAGAAATTTTAACAATGAAGATCTTGAGGCAAAAAATCTTCAGCATCTGTTAGCCAACCCAGATCAGGGTGGCCAACATCACCCAAACCTTCAGCGCTGTATATATTGCCTTTTATATTATGCTACCACTCAGTTCTGTCTTTCTAATGGTTGCCAGGTTAGAACCTGTAAAATCTGTTACAACATTAGAGCTCAGCAGCCTGCTGAGAGAAGAGCTGCTGCCATTGAAAACCTTACTAGAGACAATCCTGATGCTTTTTTAACAGAAGAGATACCTAGTGTGGTGCTGGGTGCCACTACCTAGTAGTGCCTTATTTGGAATGCCTTCTTATTTGGACAAAAAAAGGGAACTGCTGCCCTTTTTTGTTATTATCAGCGGAAAGTAACCCTCCAAACAACATAGCGTTGTCTCCAATTATAGGCCAATTGACGCACCTGCGGCTAGCCGCAGATGCGTCAGAAAGCAACCCATCAGAATGGGTTTTCCTATGGCAATTAGTGACTAATTGAAGCATCTGCAGCTTGCTGCAGATGCATCAATTGGCGACCCATCAAAAGAGGTTTACATATAACAATTAAGGACCCATCAACGCATCTGCAGCTAGCTGCAGATGCATCAATTATTGACCCATTGCTTGTGCCCACTATGTAAATTGGTATAGTGATCTTCTTCCCCTCTTTTTGCCAAAGTAGGAACCCTGAAAGAGAGTAGTCTGAAACCTTATTCTACCCTCTATTCCCCAGAGACAGCCCTACTATGTGCTGTGACCACCTGACCTCAGATCACATGCCCAAATGTTTACTTCTTGCCCAATCCAACCCATTTTCTTCTGAATATTCCCCAGTATGTTTCGGCCCTCCAATAATAAGCTCATTTCCTGACAGTCTAGACCCTAGTCATAATGACTTACCCTTTCTTTTCCCTCCTCCCCATCAAGTATAAAAAGACCCCCTAGGGTCCCTAATAAACAAGAAATTATACACTTACACAACAATAGACTTACACATCTTAGACTACTTGCAGAGCCCAAAATTAGAGGTTCTGTTGAGTAAGAAGAATATAGTCCTGTTGTGTATCTAGTTGCTCAGCTACTCCCCAACCATCCATCCAACCCTTGAGCACCACACCTGGGTTCCTCTAAATATAGGCTTGATGGATGCAGTGTGTGAGCAGTGCCAAGCTTTACACTGGGCCTGTGAGGGTACCCAGGTTACTAGACCTGCTCACCTTAGGTTTATCCTTTGCTGCAATGATGGAACTGTTCAGCTGCCCCTGCTTCAACCAATTACTGAAGAGATTCATGCCCTGTACACTCAACACACCCCCAGGCAACTAACTTTCTTGAAAACATTCACCAGTACAATGCTGCCTTGGCAATGAACTCACTCATTTCAGGTAACTATTTTCAATTTTCATCTAACTGATAACTTTTAGAGCAAGACTGTTGCTTGGGAGAAAATCCTCACTATGTTCCCTACTTTATTCATGGGGAGTTATATCATATTCAATACTCTTTTTTTCTTGCCAAGGGTCAGAACCATGTGTATAACCAGCTTTACTTCATTGATCCTGAGCTTGCCTTACGGCAGCGCATGTAGAGAAACCCTGGGCTTGATGGTGAGCTACTGTAGTTACTTGATTTTGTAATCCATCAAGTTAATCTCTTTGCTTGGATCTATTGTACTGCCACTGAGATTGTCCAAGAGTATACCAGAGCTAATCCTGAGGCTTCAGCCTATCTTCATCCCAACTTAACTTGACAGCTGAAGCAGGCAATGATTGTCGCACCTATAATTTGCCCCAGCAGCCTCAGATTGCTGCTATGATGCCCCCTGCCTTGGCTGCTGAGGAGGATGGTGACTGTAACCAGCGGCATGTCTTGATGCGCTTATATGATAGACACACTGAAAGAATTTATCCAACAGTTTCTAAATACATGCCAACTCATTATGTCCCTCTCTTTCCCTGGGGTGACTTGGGCTTTATCTTTTGGATGTATCATATGGAAGAGGGTAGGGCTACACTTTGCTGGCTCAGCATGTGTGACTATTATTGTTATTGCCTCTTTTAGAGAAATACCCAGCCAGTGGTAATTTTTCTTGCCTGTTGCCTGTTTCAGCAGTTTGTTGTTGATGCCTGGGCCTCTTGCAATATGATGCACTTCAGTATATTGAAAACCATCAAGATGTATTCAGAGCAGAGTTGTATAATAATATTACAGATTACTATGTGGGACTGATATTGACGACCCCCATGAAATAGTTGGCCATTGTACTATACTTCCCTCTTTGCACATTGGTTCACGTTGTCATATGCAGCAGCTCTATCAGGATGTGATGTGCATTGTCTGTCATCTTGGAAAACCAACCCTATTTATCACATTTACAGCCACTGGTAATTGGGATGAGATTAGACATGAGCTTGGCCCCCGTGAGAACCCTATAGACTGGCCTGATATTGTTACCCGGGTATTTCATATTAAGATCAAGGAGCTGATCAAGGATATGCGGCACGGATTTTTTGGTCCCTACTTGGGGCACTTCTGTGTCATGGAGTATCAGAAGCAAGGCTTACCCCACATGCACTGTGTCCTGTTTCTCCGCTCAACAAACAACTTTTACATGCAGCCTCAGAACATTGACCAGCTGATTTGGGCTGAGATCCCCCTATGGCTGTTACCCCTTACCACAATGAGCTTAGGCATTTGGTATTGAGCTATATGATCCATACTTGTGCAATCAGAATCAAAATGCATCTTGCATGCATGACGTTCCAACTGGCCGCTGCTGCTTATTGTACTTTCCAAAGCAGTTTCAAGATGAGACAGTCCTGCCTGCCAATAGGTACCCAAATTATAGGCACCACAGCCCCAAGAATGTGGTTGGATCAGAGACTGTGTGTGACAGGACACAATAACATTGCCGTCAACAACAGCTGGGTTGTTCTGTACTCTCCAGCCCTTATCTGGAAGTACAAGGCACATATTAATGTTGAAGCCTGTGTCAACCTCCAAACAATTAAGTACATCCTAATATATATCTCAAAGGGAGAGGACATGTACACAGCAACAATTAAGGGTCAGGCACCTTTAGCTGAAATTGTGCGCCAGCATCCTGATGCTGTAAATAACAAGGTCTGCCAGCATCTCCATGGCTGATGCATTGCTCCACCAAAGGCTGTCTGGGAGCTAATGGAGCTCCCTCATCACTCAATTAATCCTTCAATTATTTTTTTGGCTGTTCATGCTGAGAACCAACAGATGGTCTACTTTGCTCCTGGTGATGATGTCCTTTGTCAGGTAGAGAACCCCAAAGAACAACTCTTATGGGCTAGATGTTTTATAATGCTTGGAACAAGAATAGACGGCATCTGCTATATTCAGATTTTCCCAATATTACACCTGGAATGCTACAAAATGGATCTGAAGAAGACGTCAGCAGCGTGAGCAGTTTGGACGTATGTACAACGTTAGCTCCAATCAAGGAGAACACTTCTTTGTACGGCTCCTCTTAACCGTTCAGTGTGGATGCACAAGCTTTGCTGACCTAAGGACTGTTGGTGAAGGCCTTGAGCGCGTAACCTATGCCACCAATTGCCTGGCATGTGAGGTTTTAGATCTGCTTTGCAATGATGAGTACTGGTGAATTGCCTTTCAGGAGACTGCTGAAACCCACTCTGGCCACAGACAGCGGCTTCTATTTGTTCAGGGCCTCACCTCTGGAGACATTACAAATGGCTTGAGGATTTGGAATGAGTTTTGGGAGAGCTTTTGTGATGACTTGGAGCACCAGCTGCAGTTTCTGACTGTTCCAGAGGGCCTCCAAGATCCCCATCTTAATTATGGGCTTTTTCAAATTGCCTGTGAGCTTCAAAAGTTTGGTCAAAGCTTAGAAGCTTACCATTTTCCTAACTACAATCAAGGATGGGAAGATCCCAGAAACCTGGTTCAGGATTTTAATCCCCCAATTGAACTGCCTCAAGCTCACCCAGACCAACTTGATGCCAACCAACTGGCAGCTTTCACCCAGATTACTGAGCAGATTGCCCAGAATTCCACCCATGCACACTTTTTCCTTCAAGGCTCTGGGGGTACTGGGAAAACATTCCTCTACCAAGCTCTGGCTGCTTATTACCGTGATCAGGGTATGCATGTCATCTGTGTTTCCTCAACTGGCTTAGCTGCCAGCCTTCTGCCAATGGGTTGGACCACACATTCCACTTTTAAGGTGCCTCTTAACCTGGATTAGAACTCAGTTTGCAACATTACATATCAATCTCAGCTGGCTGCCCAGTTACATAAGTCAACCTTACTCATATGGGATGAGGCCCCCATGCAGCATAAGAATGTTGTGCTGGCCGTTGAGCGTACCCTCCAAGATGTTTGCAACAGTGAAGATCTATTTGATGTGATCCCTGTGGTTTTTGGAGGTGACTTTAAGCAGACACTTCCGGTGATCTGACATGGTGGTCATGATCAACAGGTTGAAGCCTGCATCCAGCAGTCAAGAATTTGGCCCCAGCTTCAGATTTTGTTTCTGTCCAAAACATACGGCTGCATCAGACTGAAGAGAATGAGGTTTATGCCTGGTACCTGGAAGAGCAATCCTTAAATGCTAGGCTTTATGGATTGATACATTTGCCTCCTTTTTTTACCCAAGTTTCCAGATTTCAGCAGCTGACCCAGGCCATCTATCCCCCTGAACAGCTTAGAGCCTTAACCCCCAATAATGCAGCTGTATTTTTTAAAGGCCATGGCATCTTAACTGTCACCAACTGCCAAGTTGTTTTGTTTAACTCTAGAATTCTTGACCTTGCCCTGGAGCTTTTCATTTCTACAATGCTGAGAACTGTGCTGACCCAGGAGAAGGAGATGATGCTGATTTAGTTACTGCTGAGATCATGAAGACCCTTAATTGCAGCAGCTTACCCCTATTCCACCTCACCCTGAAGGTTGACGCTCCAGTGATGATCCTTTGGAATATTTATGCCACTGAAGGTCTATCCAATGGTATAATGGCCATAGTCACAACATTTTTCCAAAACACAATTGAAGTCACAATTATCTCTGGGATCTATCAGGGCCGCCGCTTTCTTATTCCCTGTCTAACAATGGTTGAGAAGGAAGAGTTTCATTTTACTCTACAGTGCTGGCAGTTTCCAATCTTCCTAGGATTTTCCATGACTTTCAAAAAATCTCAAGGTCATTCCTTGAGCCACATGGGGGTTGATCTCACACATGACCCCTTTTCTCACAGTCAGCTCTATTTTACTCTTTCCTGTAATACTGATGTGCAAGGCATCATAGCCTTAATTGATCCAGATCATAATCACGGTCAGACCCAAAATATTGTCTATCCAGAAGTTCTTCTCTGCCAAGCTCCTCAGCCTGAATGAGCCTTTAAATACCTTTTTTAGCATAATGAACTTTTATCTACAAACAATATCAATAAATGCTGATAATTCTCATCATAATAAAGTTATAACACTAAAGATTAAAATGCTATTAAAAAGCAACTATTAGAGTCAATATCACAGAATAATTTATAAACTGAAAACAGATACCAGCAGGCTGCTGTAAAAGAGTGAAGCTGAGCGTAGCACAGCTTTGCTCTTTTGGCAGCCTGCCTACACATCTTTCCTTTTACCAGCTATAGGCTAGAAATGCATACCAGCAACCATTATCAAACGCTTTTTACCAGCTATAACTAAAAACACATACCAGCGGACTGCCGTAAAAGAGTGAGACTGAGTGTAGCACAGATTTGCTCTTTTGGCAGCCTGTCTTCACATCTTTCCTTTTACCAGCTATAAATGGAAACATATACCAGCAGGCTGCCATAAAAGAGTGAAGCTGAGCGTAAAACAGCTTTGCTCTTTTGGCAGCCTGCCTGCACATCATTCCTTTTACCAACTAGGCTTTAAGATAAAGATTTTAGAAGGCCACTGATTTAAAAAACGAAAAAGGATTACATCTAGGATACCTAGACGTGTACCCAGGCGGGATGCCGTAAAAGGGTAAAGCAGGAAAAAGCTCAGCTTTGTTCTTTTGAAATCCTGCCCGCCACACCATACTTGTATCTTCTCACTCAACAGAACCTCTATTTGTGGGCTATGCAAGTATCTAAGAATGGAAGTTGTTGGTTATGTTTGTATGGTAATTAATTCTGTTTATTGGGGGTCTCTTGGGGGTCTTTTTATACTTGG
The DNA here is from genome assembly GCA_014839935.2 of Entomophthora muscae. Taxonomy (NCBI): domain Eukaryota; kingdom Fungi; phylum Entomophthoromycota; class Entomophthoromycetes; order Entomophthorales; family Entomophthoraceae; genus Entomophthora; species Entomophthora muscae. The sequence continues at coordinate 163,524 of QTSX02000155.1, forward strand.
AAGGAGGGGAGGGGAAAGAAAGGGTGAGTCATCCTCACTAGGGTCTAGACTATCAGGCACTGGGCTTATTCTTGGAAAGCTGAACCATTTTGGAGAATATTCAGAGGGAAATAAGTTAGATTGGGCAAGAAATGAACATTTAGACATGTGACCTGGAGTCAGGTGTTGCAGCATATAGTAGGGCTGTCTCTGGAGAATTGAGTGTAGAATAGGGTTTCAGACTAATCTCTTTGGAGTTCACACTTTGGCAAAAAGAGGGGCGGAATGTCAATATGCCAATTTACATAATGGGCACGAGCAATAGGTTGTCAATTGCCAATAGTAAAACCTCTTCTGATGGGGCACCAATTGATGCATCTGCAGCTAGCTGCAGATGCTCCAATTGGTCACTAATTGCCTATAGCAAAACCACTCCAATGGGTCACTCTCTGACGCATCTGAAGCTAGCTGCAGGTGCGTCAATTAGTCTATAATTGGTGATGCCCTTATGTGATTTGGAAGGTTACTCTCCAACGTAAATTGCAAAAAAGGGCAGCAGTTCCCCTTATACTTTTCCAAATAAGAAATCAGTCCAAATATGGTAATAATAGGGAGTGGCACCTTTCAGACACAATTATGGAGGCCCATCATACTTGTCCAATGACAGGCCACCCAGGGAAAAACAAAACAGTGGAACTAATCCACTGCCAGTTTTCCTGAAAGGTTTGATAGTGCAGGTAGCGGCTTTCATTTGAGATTGTCTGGTATGTGTTTGATCCAAGGCAAGCTGGAACAAGACTACTGGTTTACTGGTTCCACTGTAGCCTGATGCAGGGCCCTGGACGTCAGTTTTGGTGTATTTCATTGGTAAACTTCCCAATTCTCAGGAGTTTAATGCAATAATGGCGGTGGTGGATTGTTTCACAAAAATGAAACACTTTGTACCTTGTTCAACCACAATCATGTTGGTGGAAGCAGCTAGGTTGTTTGTGAACAGGATCTTCTCCCTATATGACATCCTGATAGAGATTGTGAGTATTGTGGGCCCCAATTTATTGCTCAGTTTTGGGAAGCTTTTTCTGGAATGTTTGGTATCAAATTGTGTTGTTCCACTGCTTTCCACCCCTAATCTGATGGATAAACAGAGAGGGTAAATCAAAGTTTGGATGTTTATCTGTGTTGCTACACTAATGTGCAACAAGATGACTGGTGTGCTAACTTACCAATGGCAGAGTTTACATATAATAATGACCTGCACACATCAACTCAAGTATTGCCATTTTATGCCAATGTGGATTATAATCCTTCATCCAACATGGGTCCCCGTTTGGTTAGTAATGTGGAAGCTGCAACTGATCAAGCTGCTGCATTAAGGCAGGTCCATCAGGAGCTTATTGTTACTCTTGCTGTTGCCATGACAACTTACAAGGAATACACAGATTGCAGGCGCCAGGAAGGTCCAACTTACAGGCCAGGTGATCTAGTCATGGTTGATGCTTGCAATACAAAACTTAAGGTTCCCTGTTGCAAATTAGGTCCCAAGCAAGTTGGTCCCTTCAAGGTTGAACATCAGATTGGTCCCTCTGCATATTGGCTGGATTTACCCCCAGCTTTCAATATTTTCCACACCTTTCATGAATGCCTTCTCACTCCCTTTAAGGGTACTGAGACTTCTTCCTCCTAGCCCATTCCTGTGAAAGTAGAACCTGAGCATGAGCTGAATTGTATTCTGGCTTCCCGTAGGAATTGCCGCTGTTTGGAATATTTGGTGTCATGGAAGGGTTATCCTGATTCTGAAAATTCTTGGATTCCCCACTATGATTGTTCCGTTTCTCCAGACCTGACAAGTAGTTCTACCAGCACAATCTCAATTCTATTGGCCACCCCAAGCTTAACTTAGCTGCAATGAAACTCCTGCCTGCCCACAAGAATTTCTCCTTATCCTATCTTCTAGATGGTGGTATTGTGCCCAGGGCTAAAGTAGAGGGCAATGCCAAAGTAGGCTCCATAATTCCAGGAATTGTTTGGCCAAGTAAAAAGGCTCAAAAATCCAGAAACCCTTTATTAAAATTGACCAAATCAACAGATTTAAATCAAATGGTTGACCAGAAATGGGTTGCGGCTGCTCCAGTCTACCAACTAAAAACTGATTCCTCCTTGAAAATTGACTTTAATAAATTGACGTAATTTAAGTGTCACCTGATATGAGCTTGTCAATCAGCATGGTTGTCAGAAGTTGGTCACTCTAGGATTCTTTTCAACCTGACCAGATACTTACTTGACAATGTGAAAGGAATAGTAGCCCAGGATCCAGGTGGTATTGCTTAGTCAATTTTTGATATATATTGATTAATTTTCAGTTTCAACTCTAAGAGTTGAGTCCTCCCAAAAATTTACTCAATAAAAATCATCTATCACTTGGTCTAATTTACAAATTTTAAAATGCATCCTGTAGTTGGATTTTTTGCGCTAAATTTCCTACAACCTGATTCTAATCTGGAGCATTACTGGAAGGTGGGGCCCTGCATTTGGAACTTTGTTGTCTGTACCTCCTAATGTTAATTCAATGCCTGCCAATCTTGGAGTTGTTTCCCCTGTCCTTTAACCTGAAAATTGTGTTGCATCTCAATGTCCTGAATTTTATTCTGAGGATTCTATGATGCTTTCTAAGGCTATTTATCTTGGGCTACTTTGGTTAGGATTAATTATTTTGCTTAATCCTAGTATCTCATTTGTAAATTTTACAAAACGGTATCTGAACCTGCATTGGTGGTAAATCATTATGTCAAAACCGCAGGCTTGACCCACCAGCAAGGTTTCAACCAAGCGGGTTTGTGACCCGCAATCTGATTACCTGGCCACTCAAAGCCAGACCCGGAAATCAACTCAGATTACCAAATCAATTAACATGAACAAATGATGATCCATCACAGTGGATACCTTGATTTGGCGCTTGACTCATTAGCAGGATCAAGCCACCCCCTCTTCCATCCAGCTGTGTGATCACCAATCATGTTCCTTATATCCATTAATTCACAATAGCTATATAATCATTATCTCACAATAAAGATTATTATCAGTCCTCTAAATATTTTTCCCCTTGTAACTCTGCTAAAACAGCACAGTTACGACATTAGAGCACAGGTAGGCTCTCATTCTACCTTATCTTGAAAAATTCCTCCTGTTGCCCGCACACGCCGCAGCCAACAAAACCTCAACAGAATTATGTCTGGCCTCCTGCCCGACTGGACTCTGTATACTCCTGGTACCACAATACCTGATGGTTCCGTCCTCTACCAAAACATGGTGATCCTGCTACCCGCCTTCAACGCCATGTCTGCACAAGGTTTCTTTCAGGCACCTTCCTTGATGCCGCAACCAGCTGACAAAACCACCATGCCCGCCTATGTAGCACAAAGACTTCACAGCACCGCCTTGGAACCCTTCACAGGGGCCAACGACAACAATGCTGCCGCATGGATTCAGTCTTCCCAAAGCAAGTTGGCTCAGATGGAGTGCCCACAGTGGTTTTGGATTGCAGAGATTTCCATTCATCTGACCCATGACGCTGGCAGCTGGTGTGACAAATGGCACAAAGAGCACTTGGACAAGAACTGGGACACTTTCAAACAGGACTTCTTGACGAGATTTGTGCTTAAGGATACGGCACTCATGATCATACGCCAAGTAAAGAACCTAACCCAGAAAGGCACTGTCAAAGAACTCACCCGCGCCTACAAGAACTCTGTCTCTGCGCCACATCTGACATGGCCTTTGACACTCCAGCAACACACCTTATGTACTACAACGCTCTCAAGTTGCACGTGATGAGACATGTGAACCTGGACCAAGTTACCAACCTACAAAGCCTGTATTGTTGAGCGGAAAAAGAGGAACAAACCTCCAATGCTCTGCACAAGGTACAGACAGGAAAACAGGAGAGACCCAAGGACTCACATTCAGGTGGGCGCTCCTTGCAACCACCTCCTGGAGGTAACGGCAACAACAACAACCACAAACCCACAGGATCAAGTGGGAATGGGAATGGAAATAATGGCCAATCAAATTGTACCCATTTCCGTGTCACTGCCACCCAAGGCAACCAAGATGAGGGAAAAGCCTGGGGAGAGCACTAAGCAACTCAAGCTCTCCCCACGCAACTCCTGACTTGCCCAATGATGAATACCAACCTGAGGACGTGGACCAATGCCCAATGATCCAAGTGCCCTTGGAAGACCTGGTGCTATACACCATTGCCAGACATCCCAATAAATTTATGTCTTACTCTTTCTGCTTTTGCAGTTACACAGGCTCAGCACTATTGGACTTGGGCACAGATTGAACTTTAGTCAACGGAAGCTTTGTGGATAAATTAAAGCTGGCCACTAATCCTTTGCGGATTAAAAATGTGGTCCTGGCTGATGAACATCACATTGCCATGACAAAGGAAACTGTCCCATTCTCTGTCATACTTGAGAACCTCCACTCCACCATCCAAGGTCCTGTCATTGACTTCCCTAAGTTTGACATTGTACTAGGACTAGACTGGTTGCGGCAAAACAACCCTCACGTGGACTGGGCAACCTCAGTGCTGACCATCAAGCGTGAAGGTGTCAACCACCAAATCTACCCGGACTCTGTAGACCAACTCCTACGAGACCACGTCTTTGTACTCATCACAGAGACTTTGGACAAGAAAGAAAGCTTGAAAGCAATTGACTGGGACTCCTGCCAGTATGAAATCATACACTTCAAGGACCACCAGGACACCTCCACACCGCAAGATTGCAACATTGTGGCCCGGCACCCAGAAATCTTTAAGGAAGTGTTACCTGGGCTACCCCCTGAGAAACACATCCAACACTCTATCCAACTCAAGGGGGCCATACCCAAGGCACACCCCATTTACAGGCTGACCCCAAAAAAGGACAACACCCTGCACGCCTATCTCAAGGAAGCACTGGAATAAGGACTTATCTGCCCCTTACAGTCTCCTTTTGAGGCCGCTGTATTCTTTGTGGCTAAAAAGGACGGTACCAAACGCCTGGTCACAGACTACCGCGCCTTAAAAAAAGTCACCATTAAGAATTGTTACCCACTGCCAATTATTGACAATCTCTTTGACACCTTGGGAGGAGCCTCCTTCTTCTCCAAGATTGATCTAACTGCAGGCTACAACCAGATTTGTATCAAGGAGAAAGACATCCCCAAGACAGCCTTCCGCTCTAAGTACGGTCCCTACAAATGTGTGGTACTCAACTTTGGCATGACCAATGCCCTGTCTACCTTTGTAACCTTCATGAACAAAGTGTTTCTGCCACACATAGGCAAACACGCACTAGTGTACCTGGGCAATATTATTGTCTACAGCCCCTCAGTGGAACAGCACCACAAAGACCTGGAGGAAGTCATTGCAACCCTGGCACAACACAAACTGTTGGCCAAGCCCTCCAAATGTCAGTTCTTCTGAGAGCAACTACCCTTCTTGGGACATATAGTCTCAAAAGACGGTATCAAACCCAACAGTCAGAAGATACAAGCCATCTGCAGGACGTCACCTCCCAAGGACAAGTCAGAACTATGCACCTTCTTGGGAATGGTGGCCTATGTACGACGCTTCATACCTGACTGCGGCGTCTTGACTGCCCCCTTGTCTGCCATAACAGGCGCCAAGTCCAAGTTTGTATGGACCCCCAATGTGACCTCTGCTTTAGACGCCTCAAGGAAAAACTCATGACAGCTCCCATCTTACAATACCCCAAACAGGATGGAGAATATCAGAGGGAACCAACGCTTCAGATGCATCCATTGGGGGAGTTCTGCAAATTAAGAATAGTTACAGTGACTTCCTGCCCGTAGCCTATGAGTCAAGCAGGCTGACAGATGGCAAGTGTAGATACCCTATCCACAACAAAGAACTATAGGCCATTGTACACTGCCTAGTCAAATGGCGCTGTTACCTAGAACGGCAGGAAGAATTCACAGCATTAACCGATCATAAGTTGCTCATCTATTTCAAGACACAGGCAAACTTGTCACGCCGCTAAGCGCAGTGGATGGAAATCTTAGAAAGGTTTAACATGCTCATCCAATATAAGCCTGGGGCCAAACTTGCCATGGCAGACGCCTTGTCCCACCTGTATGTCCGAACTTCTAGGGGAGAGAATGGTCTTGTCCCAGACTGGCCTCTCTTAGTGCTACATACAAAAGACAAAGGGTTCCCCGCAGGCACAACCAATATCACCAAGGAAAAGGTCATCAAGAATGAACACCTCTTTGCTGACATATACAGGACTCTTCACAGAAAGATGTCAGATGGCACAACCATTCCCTACATTCCCACACATCAACAAGTTGATACCATTCTTTGCTACTACAGAAATCTTGGACATACTAAGAGCTGAAATCTATATGAGTTCCTAAAGCATAAAGCCTGGTGGCCAACCTTATACCGCAATGTCCAGGAAGTGTTAGAACAGTGTGAGGTATGCAAAAAGTTTGCTAAAAGCAAAACCCCACCAAAGTCTGTACTCCCCATTTGGACCCAACTACCGTTCAAGGTATGGGCTCTGGACATTGTGGGCTCCATGCCGGGAAAGCACAACAACAAAAATACATCATTACAGCCATTTACTTCACAAAAAGGTGGCTAGTAGCCCAAGCGGTGAAGGCACACACCAGCAAAAACTTCCAACAATTTATTGGCAAAGAAATAATCAGCAGGTTTGTAAAGCCAGAAATCCTGATAACCAATAGAGGCAAGGAATTGACCTCCAAAGACACCAATGTGTATCTCACAAAGAATGGGGTCAAACACACTGTCACAACACCATACCACCCACAGGCCAATGGACACGTAGAACGGCTTAATGGTAGCCTTGTGCAAGCCCTAGCCAAACTCACCGCCGGGAGACCTGAAGACTGGTATAAGCAGCTACCAACTGCACTACTTGTGTACCAAACCCAAGTGAACAGATCCACCGGAAAAAGCCTGTTTGAACTGGTATATGGCACACAGCCAAATATCATTCAAGCATTGACAGGACCTAAACTGGAAATTCCAAGTCAAATCCCCCCTTGCTCAGACCCTCAAGCAGTAGAGGCCAACAGTGAGCAAACAGCCAAAGAAAAGGATTACCTACAAAAGACATTCATTCCCATCTGCAATAGACACAAATTCAGGGACAAAGTTTGGGTCATGAATGTTGACAAGAGCAAACTACAACCCAAGAAAGTGGGGCCTGCAATCATTCTGAAGGTAAAACAACAATAACACTTACCTTGTGCAAGGGCTTGGAAAATGCAAGCAAGACAAGACCTTACACCACAATTGCCTATGACCCTGCAAAGCAAGATAGAAACAATGAGAAACTTCCCTACCTGCCACCAAACAACAACTGATTCAATACAGCGCCCGGGCTCCTGACAACCTCCCTGATAACCTGTCCCCAGAGGAGGCCAACCTTCAGCTGGGGGGTGTCAAAACTGCAGGCTCAACCTGCCAGCAAGGTTTCAACCAAGCGGTTTCATGACCCACAATCCGATTATCCGGTCACCCAAAGCCAGACTAGGAAGTCAATTCAAATTACCTAATCCAACAACATGAACAGATGATGATCCTTCACGGTGGATACCTCAATTTGGCGCTTGACTCATTATCAGGATCAAGACACCCCCTTTTTTCATCCAGCTGTGTGATCACCAATCTTGTTCCTACTATCCTTGATTCACATGAACTATATAATCACTATCTCCCAATAAAGATTATTATCTAGTTTCTAAATATCTTCCCCGTGTAACTCTGCTAAAACAGCACAGTTATGACACTAGGATAAAATCACTAAAGTAGAAATTTTAATATTTTATGTCTTTATTTTTATTGTAATCTTGAGTCCACATTTGGAAGGTTCTCAAAACCATTCCATACAAATCTGAAGCCATGAAAATGAATAAAATGCCTCTGTTCCTAAATTGGATAGCTGTTGATTGGCTGTTAAACTGTTATATTTCTATTTTAGGCTGCTCACACTACACATCTTGTGTGAGTTCATTTTGTTTTGTGCTTTTGGAATCTTGCTTCTAGATTGCTCAAATTTTGTTTCATTTTAGTCCTTCTGTAGGTGCCTCATATGAATCCTGATTAGATTATAATATACTCCAGAACAGCATCCATCCATCTCACTTGTTGTGTCAGCTCATTATGTTTGTGATTTGAACTACATCACTTGATGTTTGATTTAGTTTTGTATAATGGGCTAGTGAGATTTTGTTTTTTGTTTGACAGTTCATTTATTAACTGAAAATATTTGAATTAATTGAATCCTGAATCTTACGCAACTTGGATTTCATTCAAATCTGAGGTATTTTGGTTGTTGCTATAGCTTTTAAAACTACTGTACTTTACAATCTATTTTGTTAATATATATTTTATTTACTTCTATAGAAATGGTTTTAAAAATGAGGAAGTTATCTAAAAAACTTTGTATTCTAACATCGAAAACCTATTTTATGGAAAACTCAATGCTCTAAGATATTTTTCGCCATTTAATATAGATTTAATAGCAAATCTATTTCAATGTTATTTTAAAATTAATTTAAAAAAATCTAAATTTTATAGCTTTGAGGCTTTAGCAGATTTACAGAAAATAGGGAAAGTTAGGGACTACAATGACTTAATTCAAAATAAAGTACATTCTTGTTCTGATTGTGGCTTTCGTAGAGAAAAGTGTCTTACCATATGAAACACTGGACTAAAGAGAAATGTAATGTGTTTTTTAGATGTAGTTTACTATCTGAAACACTAGTCTAAATGTAAATGGGGTGTGCTCCTTATAATAGGTTACTAGCTGTAGTGTCTCATCTGAGAGATTGGCTTAAGATATCCTGGCTTTGATTTTTGAAAGGCACAGGCAAGTTTCACTTCTCTTTGATTGATTTAAATTCTTACCGGTGGTTGACCATCTTTTTCATAAAAAAAGTATTTACTATGTAATTTTCATGGAAAATAAATCATCCTCAAAACCGAATCTTCGTTATATGGATATTTAAAAGTTAGATTGTGAATGTGTTTTCACTTAAAGTAGTTAAATATAGGATCTCTACAAATATTTAATCTTTCCGCAATTAGTTTATCAGGTTGTCCTCTATATGAAGTTTCGAAGTAGATCATTTTGTATATAATGCTAGCTATTACTATTTGAATGTTTTTAAAATTAGGGTTTCTTTTATAACCAAATACTTGTATAAAAAGGATAAAGTTTGCGAATTAAAGCAGTTTTTAAAGATTAGTTACAAAATTATATAATCTATTTTCTAAGTTTAGGTTTTAGCAGTTTGTCTCAAAATAAAATATTTCATTTATTATATAAAGATGGGGATAGTCTTATATCTTCGATGCTTTTACCATAATTATTTGATTTTGATTTGTGATATTGAGCATTAAGATCTGACTATTACATATGAATATTCCTTTATTTAAAAATTTAGAGTGCTTCTAAGTGTAATTTTGGCTAGTTATTTGTTTGATTTGGGATTTATAGACATACCCCCAACTCTTTTCAGCACCTCGTTATTCTTTTCAGCCCCTAGACAGCCAATCATATGTGGATCAGAACTAATGCAATTAGAAATTATTACAAAATCCCCTAGAGTCTAAATTCATTAAAAAATTTACTTGCCTTTATCTACCTCGTTTTTATAGGCAATATTTTTATTAATTTCAATTGCAAGCAATAAGGATTCTGGCAATTAAGCAAAGGGAGGCCACTAACAATAGTAATTATATTTAATGAAAGTTTAAAATAAGCGTTGATTTGCACTTTAATAAATGTTGATTGGCGTAAATTCTTAGACTCAGATTCGTCATACCCTTATGGAAATTCATCATTTCTAAATCGTGCAATAAATTACTGGTGTGATGCCGAATTTGATTCGTCATCAAATATCAAATATTGAATACATTTCCGAAGCCGATATATAAGTCCCAATCAATTGCAATAAAGCTTACTTGATTATCTCTAAACTATTTCAAATATCATACATCTGTAATTCGGCATTACACTAGTCATGCAATGAGCTCATATAATTCAAGTCAGCACGTACGCTTTAAACAAATCATTGAAAATCATTTATTTGCCACATGCCCCTCGGCAAAGTTAATCCAACATCACACTTAGAATGCGTCTTATTTATTATAAATCAGCATTTTAATTTCATTATAGTGTTTCCCACCTTCAAAGGTGAAAAACTACAATGATTACATTTAAATTGTTAATTTTTTACATTTTTGCTTGAGATGATCATTTATCTTTTCATCGTCATTGCAGATGCAGAAGTTTTGGTATATAAGTGCATCCTTGCTGATAACCTCTGACAACACTTCGAGCAATGAGCCTCTTCTGTCTGGCTCTATAGCCACAAGTCATATTGCCAACGCAAGCCTGTCAGTGTAGCTGCCATCCTTTGTGTTGCTTACACAAACTTAGCAGCAGTGTTGGTCCACATTTACGCACTTGTTCAAAGAAAGACTTTCTAAAGCTAAGTCTTTGTTGATACTAATCAAATCATACAATAACTATTTATTTAGCACTCCACACTATGCCAGTATCATACTATATATGATAGTATGATGTGTATGCCAATCACAGATCCCCTATCACTGCATTGATTTCTACCAAACTTCATACTTCTCAAATCATTGCCTACTCTTGCCTTCCCCTTTCATCTTCACTCATAGTATCCCTATCCCTTGATATTACCCTACACCCTTCAGTGCCCCAACAAATCTCTCTTCCTCTTCATCAACTTTGACAATATTTTTTGCTAACAAGTCAGCTACCATTGAACCTGATTGGCCTGTAGAATCAAGGGAGTCTGGCAAAGTTTCAAATACTTTGTCATACTTGATATGTATTTCAAGGTATACAATTCAGATTTTCTTGCTAACATCTCATAGAAGTTCAGTGCAAGTAATCGAGAGTACTTGGCTAGTAGATCCCCTTGATCACCCTTTGCTGACTCCAAGATTCTCCATATCAATACAGTTATTTGGTAGTTTTTCTAGGAGCTCTTTCTACCTTTAAAATAAATTTTTCAAGCTTCAAAGATTTATTTTACATTCTTATTTTCTCAATAATAACCCTCTAAATCATAATATCAATCTAAAAAATAAGATCCTAGTATACTTAATAAATTTTTATTTATAATAAATATAAATTTTTATACTTTTATTTAAAATCAAATTTATAACTCTAATTAATAAAATGTATAATATTATAAATTCAATGAGATAATACAGTAGTTTTAAAAGCTATGGCAACAACCAAAAATACCTCAGATTTAAACATAATCCAAGTTGCGCAAGATTCAGGATTCAATTAATTCAAATATTTTCAGTTAATAAATGAACTGTCAAACAAAAAACAAAATCTCACTAGCCCATTATACAAAACTAAATCAAACATCAAGTGATGTAGTTCAAATCACAAACATAATGAGCTGACACAACAAGTGAGATGGATGGATGCTGTTCTGGAGTATATTATAATCTAATCAGGATTCATATGAGGCACCTACAGAAGGACTAAAATGAAACAAAATTTGAGCAATCTAGAAGCAAGATTCCACAAGCACAAAACAAAATAAACTCACACAAGATGTGTAGTGTGAGCAGCCTAAAATAGAAATATAACAGTTTAACAGCCAATCAAAAGCTATCCAATTTAGGAACAGAGGCATCTTATTCATTTTCATGGCTTCAGATTTGTATGGAATGGTTTTGAGAACCTTCCAAATATGGACTCAAGATTACAATAAAAATAAATCATTAAATTTTAAAATTTCTACTTTTAGTGATTTTATCCTAGGTTTTTTACAATGGTTTTTACAAGCAATATCTTTGACAGCGCCAGCAGCCAAGCCAGCTTCAATGGAGGTAAGGCTCAGAATGGGGAGGCATCCGTTTACACCCAAGCTTTTGAGACGTAAAAGAGGAAGCTGACCTGTACCTGACCCCCAACCCATATGACTTTGACTTGTTTAATAGTCACTTTGTGTCTAGCTCTTCCCCTGCTCCCATACCCACCCCCACACAAGCTGCCAGTCAACCAACCAATCAGGATGGCAACCTCAATCCAGAACAACTTCCTGCCACCAGCCAACCTGCCCCTCTACAGCCAATCAGGCTTCAGCTCCCGCGGCCCAGCGCCCCAAGTGACGAATCATCACTGCCCAAATTCTTCAGGAAATTGTGGCACTGAATCTACAGGGTCTGTCCTGGGAACAGATTGCTGCTCAGTTGCAATTTACCTGAGCTACTTTCATGCAGGAATTCAACAACCTGATGAACAGGGGAAATCTGGTTGGCATACCCAAAAAGCCCAAGAAGGCCCCCAAGTCCCAAATCAATGAGGCGTACCCAATCATGCTAGACCTCCTCCAGCGGGATCCCAAGCTTCCATTGACCCAGGCCCAGAAGCAACTTGCACACCATAACATATGGGTGTCTGAGCGCATGGTGCAGCTCTGGATGTATGGGAATGTGGCTCAATACAGATTCTTACCAATGTTGCCAGAGACTAATGGGATGGCACTGAGGATTCCCCGTATGACACTGTCATCAAATCAACCCTGGTCCAATGCCTGACTAGTCTAACTGATGATGTCATGTTCATCTACTACTATAAGCTATCAATAACTTTAGATAATTTTGGCAAGCAAGCAAGGAAGAGCTGCCACCCAAAAAGGGAGAAAAAGGTCAAGAAGGGCACATTTATTGGTGCATTTCTGGCTGTTTTAGCCAAGGGTTTTGTCTACTATTGGACAAACCTAGATTTTATCAATAGCTACTCATACAGCCACATCCTCAGTGGATTACTCAACTCCTGGGATGGCTCAAATTCCAATTACTGGGTTTTCTTGAGCCACCAGATAGAGGGTAGCTCCACCGCCCTTGAGGCCATCCAGCAACATGGGCACCAGACCTTGGTCTACCCTGCCGGCCATGCCGACGTCCATCTGGGAGAAGTGGTCTTCTTTAACATGGGGTCCACACTATGGGAGCGCCGCCCTCAGGCTTTCAACGACCTCTATCTTGGGGTCCTTGATCACAATTTTCTCTTTAGCTGCCAGATGGTGGCTGACTTGTTTGCGCAAATGGTTTTCCATGTGAATATGGGCAACCAATCACGTAAGGATAAGCGCCTTCCACCTTGGGCCACTGCCACTTACCAGCCCATCCAGCCAATAACCAATGAGGAATACAATGAGTGTTATATGGCAGCCATCACGCAAAATCCTCCTGCCTCCACCCCCGCCACCAACACCCCTAACCTGCAAGCCCAACCCACCCAATCCCAGACCCCCCAGGCCAGCACTGCCTCTACGTCTTCCTTCCTGCGCTATTCTGCCTCCTAGGCATCACTCTTTCTGCCCCAATAAACCCCTGTTGCCAAACATTTTCTATTTATATTATCTTTTTTTGAATTTCAATTGTTTGTGTTCTCTTTGTTTATAGTTGGTTTTATTCTTTATGTTCAACTTATTTCTATAAAACCATATATTTACTATGTTGTGTATCTAGATCCAGAACACAGTTATTTTTAGTACCTAAACACAGCCCCTTGATAAAATATTAACAACAATTTGGTGATCAGCTAAATTTGAATTAGAAAATTATAGTGTTAACTGTTTTTAGATAAAGTTGTTACTGATCCAAATTCAAAACCTCAGTGATAAACTTTAAGCCAATCAGGAGCCAAGTGATAAAGTGATTGTTATGACATAAAGGGTCATTCAATAATTCTTTAGTGCATGTGCACTAGTTAACCTGATTGGCTGGGTGTTTTGCCATTGTGCACCATTGCTGCTGTGGCAAGTTGTTGATGGACTAGTGTTAATCAAGTAGCTGATTGGGCACTAGTCCATCAACAACTTGCCACAGCAGCAATAGTGTACAATGGCAAAACATCTAGCTAATCATATTATTTAGCCCACATGCACCAAAGAATTATTGAATGACCCTTTATGTCACAACAACCACTTATCACTTGGCTCCTGATTGGCTTAAAGTTTATCATTAAGGTTTTGAATTTGGATCAGTAACAACTTTATCTAAAAACAGTTAACACTATAATTTTCTAATTCAAATTTAGCTGATCACCAAATCATTGTTAATACTTTCACAAGGGGCTATGCCAAGCGCCAAAAATAATATGGTAATCAAAAAACAATGCCAATACAAAGCAAACAACACATATCAAGATGAGCGTAAAACATATACAAAATGGGTAAAAAGATGGGATAATGTAGTAGATATTAAAACAAAAAGGAATAAACAAAGAGGCAGCAGTATCAAAATATACAGAATATATTGGGGCAAAAGCTATAAAAACATATGGAAAGGTTATTAAAAAACTCAAATGATAGAACTCAAAAAACTACTCAAAGACCTCAACTTGGCAATTGCCAAAATCAAGGACATTGAACGCAAGGTCAAAGCCAAAGTTATGTCTGCCGTCCTCACTGGGGACAAAATTGACAAGGTGTCTGCAAAGGCACTAATGTCAAAAATGCCAGACATCCCAGAGAAGACCATTGAGCATCTTCTCAACATCCAGAAGACAGTTGTGGAGGGCCTGCAATTTAAGGCATACAATCTTTCTGCACTGTCCTTCTGGGTTGATGACCTAGAGATGTATGAACATCTCAAATCTACCAAGCGTGCCAAAGCAGAGAATACTGAATTGCCAGTGCATTTGATTGCGCCAAGAATGGCCAAGACAGACGAGGCTGCAGACAAGGAAGAAACACAATAAGGCAGCCTAATAAACAAAATTAATAAATTATCAAAAAACTTACCTTTTTTCTTAGAAAAGGTAGACAGCAAACTCCGCCAAGTCCAGGGTGCTTTTGTCCTGGCCACCTTTTATGCAAATTATGCCACTCATGTAGCCAAGCAATTGTATCTGTCTCCACCTGTTGTGCAGGAGCTAGAGGGCTGTATCCACAGGTCCTTTCCTATGTCCAGGGAGGCATTGGCTGGGCTGATACATGAATAGGAGGCATCCAAGTGGGCAGTTACTGCCTACAAGGATGCCCAACTGGTCTGCCTGGACCCGGTTAACCTCAGTGGAGTTTACTGTTTAAACTCCATTGATCTTGTTTAGAACGTCCTGGCGACACTCCCATTCAAGAATGTACCGGAGATGGGCCGGGCTCATGTGGCTGCTTGCTTCTGCTTCCCGTTGGAGCACACACTCTCTTACCTGCTTGACAACTTTGGGCGTGCGGTGGGCAAATTAGCTGTTGCAGATGCAACAGCCATCAAGAAGACAAAAATTCTCCTTGCCAACTTTGGGTTGGCCTGGAGTGCCAACAAGACAGGGGTCCCTGCAGCCATGGAGCTGACCTTTGCAAAGATCAGGCACGACAAGAAGATCAGCACAGTCTATAATAAATTGTGTGAGTTCATGGAAGCCTTGGCTGGGCAAAGGCTTCACTTGGTGATTTACCTTGGCTATCTTTTCTTCTTTAGGATGGAAGCGTCTGTAGACAATCTTTATGGGGTCCTCCTAGGGATCAACAAGGCCAGGCTCTCCCTGGATGGGAAAAGGTCCCCCCTGGATATGACTTGATGGACCATGTAATCCAAGACACCCTGGTCCTGGCAGGGATTTACGGGTTTGCAGCTCCGCCCAAAAAGCTGCTCCTCAGTTTGTACCTTACCCTAATCCCCTTCACCAGCAGGAGGGAGTTTTTTAATAAGGGCGTATCCACTGTCCACGGTGTGGCGGTAGAGGTTGTGCGCCACCCCCATTGCGGGGTGGGTACATACCAAAGAACTCACTACAGGCGCACACAATAAAAATATGATTCCAATAAATTTTATTACAATTTATGTTATTTTTATATATAATAATTTTTTTAATTTTTATTTCAGCAAACCAGTTTTGAAAAATATATTGCAGAAACAGTTTTCATAAAAGCATAAAATTATATTTAATAAAATAA
Source organism: Entomophthora muscae (assembly GCA_014839935.2). Taxonomy (NCBI): domain Eukaryota; kingdom Fungi; phylum Entomophthoromycota; class Entomophthoromycetes; order Entomophthorales; family Entomophthoraceae; genus Entomophthora; species Entomophthora muscae. Next base: position 179,511 of record QTSX02000155.1, read on the forward strand.
ATTCTAACTTGTACATTTTATGCATATTTTTTTAAAACTATTTTTATATTTATTTGACAAAAGTGATTTATATATTTTTGCATAATCCAGTATTGAGCGTTTGGGATTACCTTAGATGGAATAATAAAATAATATATAATAAAATAAATAAATTACTTACATCTATTGATGGATTGTCTGAATGTTATTGCAGGCGTGGAAACATCTAAATATAAAATGATAATTAATAAATCTTGATTAGTAAATAAGAGAATATAAAAAATTGGACACACTAAGCCTTTAATTAATTGGCTGTTTGGCAAGGCACGCAGGGATGAAAAAATCAGCGTGGCCATAGAATTTGGCCACTGTCTTGACTGGGAGGGTGTGGATCCTGGCCTGCAGCAAATTAAAGAGGTCCTTGGTCCCAGTTGGGCTTCCTTGCTTGACAACTCTCTTGAGCCACCCAAAGACTTCCTCAATGGGATTTAGGAAGAGCAAATAGGCTGGGAGGAAGAGAAGGTGTAAATTTGCTGTGGCCAATTGCTGGGGGCCCACAGCAATGCTGGTGTCATTTGATGGAAATTCTTCAAGAATGTCAGCCACTTTGTGGAGACCAACATTGTCCAACACAATGACATTAGTGAAGCCCAGGCTTGTGCGCCTTAGATGCTCCTGGACCAATTGGAGAAATGATAGAAAGGTTCTTCTGTTATACAAACCCAATATCATTTGGTAGAGCTCAACCCCCTTTGGACCAAGGAGAGCCACCATCAAGTATGCTGTGGCGCGGACTGCAGCACGCCAAGCCATCCTGTCATTTGAGCCTTTGGGGACATACCCATACCCATTGTGCATTGACGAGTCAAATGCTGATTTGTTGATATAATAGAATTTCACTGTCCCCTTGGCTTTGAGGGCAGTGTATGCCTCTGCGTAGTTTTTACGGACGTCAATGTTGGCTGGGCTGTTTCTGTTGTAGGGGGATACCCTGAGCTTTTTCCAAGAAAATCACATTCCCTTCACCAGATGGTAGTAAAAGGAAATCAAGGCCTCAATTCCAAAAGTAGATTTAACCATAACCTGTATATTTGTCAGTCTAAGATGGCAGCCCCAGGTGATCTACTGGTGGATTGCCCATTTGTGCTCCTTGGTGAGCATGGCAGAAACACACAAGGATTTCTCCGCGGCAGGGACACAACCAGTATTGATGAATTTTTGGAAGGTCTTGCTGGCGTACATGAGATACACTCCAACAAGGGCTGCAGCCGCCTTGTAATCACCCAATTCCTGCATTAGCTTAAGCAGGATGATGCGTTTGATGTCAGGGATGCGCTTCTGGGCGGGCTTTTTAGCAGTGGGGATTGACTTGTTGGCATTGGGCACAACACAGGGCATAGGTACCTTGGTATAGAAGACTGCAACCTTTTTTAACACCAGCTGTCCCTCATCAGTTTGATAGAACTCAGGCTCCTTGTCATGCTCTTGATTGTCATCACTGACGTAGGGCTTGTAGCTAGTATCAAGTACAGGCTTCACCTTCTCCAGCATGGCTGACAGAACCAACTCTTGCCGGTACACAACATCAAACACATACAAAGTAGGTTCTACCTCCTTGTTTCTAACTTTCTTTGTAGTGATGACTTTGGTGGGCTTCTGGGTCAGCTTTGGGACCCAAGGGTTTATGCTCTGCACCCTAGCAGCTTGTGCTCCTTGAACTGGCTGTGTCAGTGCAGCGTCACTATGGAACTCTCCTCTCCTGTCTCCTCCTTGAGTAGGCATTTGGGTATCACTAACTCTATTCTTTGACCCACAGGGGCAACCGCAACTGCAGCACACAACGGGTGCATTGGTACTTGGTTGCTGTGTTACTTCCATTTTAAAATTTAATAAAATATTAAATAAATTTCAATTAAGTTACTCTGTAACTTTAATTTTTGCTTTTATCTGAATATGGATATTTAATTAGAGTTTTTCCCACCCAATATCCCTATTATAGATTTTTTATTTTTTAATTAGTTGTTTCTGGTTTTACAATGCCCATTTTTGAATACCCAAAATAAAATCCACCCATTTTCCTAGATTTTACTGCCAAATTCAAACACCCAACACAATATTTTTAAAATTCATGTTTCAGATCTTGTGTCTTATTTTAGATACCTTGGTATCATTCATGATTACAATCCATTGCACACATTGTGTGAGTGATTTTGTTTACATAGTGAGTTGCTATTGTGTTTTGTTTTTGGTTTGCGTTTTGACACACCTTGCTTGGGTGTATTTTGTCACCAATTCACATAGTAAACATATTTACACCAAAAGTCAACTCACATCATTTTGTTTGTGAATCAATGTATTTTGGATTGTATTTTGAATGGTTTTGCTTTGTGTGTGAGCCTTTTGTTGCTGTGTTGACTCATTTTGCCCATTAACACCAATAAACCCTGTTAACAGAGTGTATATTTTAACCTGAGAGTTGGATTTTGTTTAAATCTGAGGTATTTTTGGTTGTCAACATAGCTTTTAAAACTACTGTACAAACCAAATCTACTCTAGAGTTTGTTAAATTGTATGGGTGTTAGGTTGTATTTTTTTGAAAAATATTTACAAAAAATATATTAGATAATATTTAAGGTATATTGCTTAATAAAGGATGTTTATCTCTTAATTTTATAAAGTTTCAAATTATACATTATTTTATATCTAAATATGAAGATGTGAAATTCCTTGCGCTTCTTAACATAACTACATGTACACTCTGAGTAGCATAAATTAAATTTTTATGGCTTTTTACCATTTATATTTGGTGACAGAAAAATACTGGATAGCTTAATTAAACTTAAACACAAGTCACTGCCACTTCCACTAAAGAATAATTCCAATGATGAAAAATGTTATTTATTTTTTATAAGAGTCTTCTATTTTTCTACTATAAATTCTCTCATATTTAAAATAAATTTACCACACTTTAAAAAGTAACATTTTAAGTATTTTGGATTATATAGTATTAACTCACTGAAATTAAATGTATACTGTAGGATGTAAAAACTGGGCATTAAGTTATTACTTCTGGATATATTTAATAAAAGACAGAGGATAAGATAAGAAGAGATTGAAAAAATTATTAAAAATAGGCTTTTATTAAGTATATACTTTTGGTAAATATAATATAAAATAAGAGCATACATTATTAAGAGAACAATATTTTTATTAAATAAAGAAGAGGAGTGTTATATTGCTAGATGATAAACCACCTAGTGATAATGTAAATAATGAAAATTATGGGGCTTTTTTAAGTCCTGGATTACCTTGTAACTTTAACTTTTATCTATTATAATATATATTTTTAGGGCCACCTTTACTTGTGATATAGTTATTTCTTGGGAAATGACTTTCCAAGGGGAAGTAAAAAATATGATACAATTTTTTCCCCTGAGATCTTAGAAGGTCAAGCATTGTGTAATTACTTGGGGGTATTATGGAGCCTTGCTTGATGTTGATTAATTTGGCCTTGGATACTGGTAGGTGTGAATCCTTTTTTGTTTTTCTAGCTTTACATAATCCAAGGCTGGTGGAGTGCATTAGTTTAAAAGCAGTTTGTGCACCAATTTATTTGACAAGGTAGGGTGAGTTGGGTTTTATTTCAATAATAATCACATACCCTCTTAAGACAGGGTCTTTTTTGTGTTTATTTGACAGACTACCAAATCTTTTGACTACTATATAAAATCTCACAAATTGGTTTGGTTGGCCTCATTTTTTACTTTTCACTTCCTTGATGAGCTGATACTCTCTCAATCTGTGGACTTTTTTGTCTTATTCTGTTACCTTTGTTGAGGGTCTGGATATATAAGCATTCTGGCTACTGCCAACCTACTTAACATCTAGCCATTGCCCAATTTAGTCCCCTTCCAATATACCGTTTGACATACCAAGAATGGTAACCAAGCATCATCACCTGACTTTCAAAGTATCCAGTGGCTTGAACCCATCTAGCACATGACCAACCCCTAGGTTCAATCCAACTAAATTCCTGCCACAGCCAAGTCTATATAAGTCTAAAGTATTATCCAATAAAATATACTTCTCTTCTTTTTTAATTCCATATTTGAAGCTTCCCCAAAAGGCGCTCCTTATCACTGGTAGCAGCTACAGTTTTTTGACCACACCCATGAGAGAGAAAATGACTGACTAAAACCTGCCCACCTTTGCTCACAAACTCAACCAGGCCACATCCCAGGAGACCTGGAAAACCTACTTCTGTTCCCACAATATTGATGAAGATACACCTAGTGGATGCACCATATTCAAAGGTTTGGTGATGCCCAAAGCATGCACCAAGATTATTTAATACAGTTGCTCTCTTCAACCACAAAAAAACTCATATTCACCTACCACAGGTGAAGCAACCAACACCAAATGCATTGGTATCAACAAGTTCTTTGATAAAAAAGAAAAACATCATCAACTGGCTAGACCACTAAGCCGCTAAACTCTGCGCCAGCTGCATTCCCCATGAGAAATGGGTCCAGGAAGCCAGCAAGCACTTGTACAAGGCTGCAGCCAACTAGTTTGCCACCTGGGTTGGCTCATAAACTGACAACCAGCCTGACAACTGGGAAGAGTTCAAAGCGGACATCACCCACAATTTCTGCGTCACCAAATACCTCCAAGACATTGCAATACAGCTCAGTGATCTTCCTCAGAAGACCACTATTGCAGCTTACGTCAGTGAATTCAAGGAAATAAATTTCAAAATACAAAAACCAGCACAAGCTGACAAGGTACACACCAGAGCATCATTTATCAACAGAATATAACCCTCTGTTGCTACCCTCTTCTTCCCAGAGGCTAACACCTCCATGCCTGCACTCATTGCAGAAGCCAAGCATGCAGAAAAACGCGCAAACATGGAATATACAGCACAAAACAGCAACTGCTCCGCAAACAGCAATGGCAGAGAAAACTCCAATTGCAACAATTTCTGGAACACCAACCAGAACAACAGCAACTCCAATTGAAATAATGGCAATCACAGCCAAAGCGCAAACCACTCCCATCCCAAGAAAAAGAACACTGCCAAAGTTAACAATGCTGAAGTAGCAACCTGCTATGAATCTGACCCCACATTCTCTGACCTCAAAGGTCTCAAAAAAGAAGAACATGGAAAAGAGGAGGGGGAACAGGCTTAGTGCCCCTGTCTCCCCCTAACTTGACTGAACCTGTACCAAGGCACAAACTTTGCTGCTCACATCCCACGTGTCTCAAAATCCTCCATTTTTATGAACATAAAAATTAAAGATTGCTCACAACTTCTTGTCTATCTATGCACTTAAAAATCACATACACATAAAATTTTATTTGACTCTGGTGCACAACACACTAAAGTTAACAAGCCATTTGTAACCAAATACAAAATACCAGTTATAAATCCTACTTCAAATACGCCAGAATGGCAGATAAATCAAAGGTTCTACTTGAAAACAAAACAACTCCCTTCAGAACTGACCTCCAAGGCATACAAACGTCCATCAAAGGACTTTACATGAACAACATAAACTATGAAATTGTAGCAGGCATGGACTGGTTCACCTGAGTGAACCCCAGCGTATGTTGGAAAACAAAAACCATGACAATATAACATAATGGAGTCAATTTCAACATTCTCAAAGAACCCAATGACCTCATTCTAAGAGACACAGTATTTTTCCAGGTCATAAACCAAGATGACTCAGAACGTCTAACCAAAGATAGTACCCTTCATATAATGAGGTACACTGAGTTCAATAACATACAAACAACCAAAATCCAATACCTAGAACTTGCTGCACTTCTAAATGAATACACTCATGTATTCAAGGAAGAAATCACAGAGCTACCCCCAAACGGGAGGTCAAACATGGCATCAACCTATGCAAAGCCATGCCCAAACCTGCACCCCTCTACAGACTCTCCCCCATAGAGACCCAAACACTCAAAGCCCATATTGTGGAAAACTTAGCTAAAGGCTTCATCTGCCCGTCTGAATCCCCATGGGGGACAGCAGTGTTCTTTGTAAAGAAAAAGGAAGGCACTCTGCGTCTAGTAACCGGTTACAGAGCACTAAATGCAAGCACAGTAAAGAATAAATACCCTCTTCCACTCATAGATGATCTGTTTGAAAGGCTCTCAGGAGCCAAATTTTTCTCCAAAATTGACCTCACCTCAGGTTACAACCAAGTTGAAGTAAAGGAAAAGGACATACCAAAAACTGTGTTCTGTACGTAATTTGGATCCTTTGAATGTAGAGTAATGAACTTTGGGATGACCAACGCTCCCACAAAGTTTGTCACCATGATAAACCAAGAGCTAAACGGTCTTTCAAACACATTATGCTACCTTGACTTTTTCATCATATTCTCAAAAAAAGAGGAACACCTCACGCATGTCCACAAGACACTTGATTGGCTTGCACAGCACAAACTTTATGCAAAACCAAGTAGGTGCCAATTTATGGGAAAGGAACTCCTATTCTTGGGCCACAATGTCTCTGACAGTGGCATCAAAGCAGATCCAGACAAAATTAAAGCCATAAATAACATACAATGCCCCACCTCTGTTAAACAAGTTAGATGCTTTCTCATTATGTTAGCTTACCTAAGGAAATACATCAAAGACTGCAGAAAACTAACTCTGATGGTTTACATGTTTGGTGGTTTGCAGGCGGGGCTTATGTTGTCCAAGTGAAAGTTTAGTGACTTTTGTTGAAGAAGTAGCTGTAGGACTGGTCTGAGCTATTGGATACTGAAATGAGCTGGCCAAAGGACCAGAAGATGATGATGAAGAACTGGTGGTCCGGAGAAGTGAGCCAAGATTTTGCCAAATTGATTTGCCAAGGTGGTAAAATATGGAATGTTTTGCCTTGGTTTAGTATTAAGCTCAAGAAGGAATGTGGATAGAAGTGTGGGTAAGATATTTATTTATTAAGTTCCTAGGATAGATGAAGGTATGTTGCTATGAGAGCTGGATACAAAGTTGTTTTGGTGGTATGTTTTCCTTGGATTTTACTATATTTGTAAATGTATGAGGAAAACGTTGAAGAGGTCCAGAAAGATCAGTTTAAATAGTATTCTACTATTTAATTGGTTCAGGTTGAATGCAGGAAAGACTGGTGCCAGAATAATGGACTGGTTAACGCTTTGGTGTGTGAAGAGTAGTCAATTTGTGCGGTTTGAGCAATGGAAATTGTTTTCTTAGTTGAATCCCGGTGGAGCTTTAGAAATAGTCTATTTCTGCGCTCTGCAATCATTGGTTGAGTTCTGGCAGGTTTCCTGATGAAAATGATTGGTTAGAAGCCAAAAGCTTAAAGTATAAGCAAGGAAATAGTGATACAATACTTTAAGCTTTTGAGAAAGTAAGTATGTAAGCTTAATTTATTATAGGAAAAAGTGAGCAGCAATGGTTTAAGCTTTTGAAGAAAGCCACTTTGAATGTGGAACCGTTGGGAAAAGGACACTATAAGAAGGTGGCTGGCTGGAAAGTTACAGGGTTGTTTGGAGGTCTTTCTGGGTCTTTGACAGGTTTTTCTAAAGCCTTTTGAGTTTTTGCCAAGAGTTTTTTGGAAGCCTTTTGATCAGCAGCAGGAGCTTGATTAGACTGGCATAAGTGGAATACCAAGGCCACTAAAGATATACAGAGAGCTGAAGCCCAAGATAACGGAGCAGGAGCATAAGAATAAGGAGCTGTATCCTAAGTGTGGCGCCGGAGTCCAGGTTTAAGGTGCTAGTGTCCAGTATAAGGAGCAGGAGTCCAAGTCTAAGGTATAGGAGTCCAAGACCAAGTACAAGGAGTCCAAGATATTGTTGGAGGACTCCAATTATTGGCAAATCCATATTGTTTCCTTGACCCCCTGGGCCATATACCAGGAGGTTTCTAAGGGGATCTTTTTTTCTGGGAGTGAATAAAAGCCCATTTTGACGGGCAAGTGTCTAGAGTTGAAGTGTGGAGATCAAACCTCCAAATCAATGGATTTTTTGATCTCCACACTTTTTTCAATAATTTTTTTTCCAAAAAACTTAATATTTTTCTTAAATTTGGCTTTTTTAAAAATGTTTTTACTAGTAGCTAAAATCAAAAAACTAAGTTTGAAGTGCCCAGATTGATGCAATTTAAAACACACCTTAAATTAATTTGGCTTTTGAAATAGAATTTATTTATCCTTTTGATATATAGGGGAAAAAATCAAAAGTGCAGAAATCAAAGTCCAGAAGTCTCTTCAATTTAATATTTGGGGCCCCAAAATTAAAAAATTAAAATATCACTTAATATTGATTCTATCACTATTTAAGTGATCAGAAAAGCTTCAAAATCATATCATACTCAACCAAATAAACTAAAACCTATCATACAGGTTCACAATCACCTTTAAAGCATTTGATTATAGTTTTAGTGATTTTTATTATGTAAAAGATAGAGTGCTGAATGAAACAAATATTATATGATCACTTAGTAAATCACTGGGTGTAGTAATAGAGTGCGCAGATCAAAAAAGCTTTGAATCAAAATTCAAAACACACTGATTTAGTGCTCACCAATATATTTTAAATTATGATTGGAATTTAATATTTTGTTAACTAAGCTCCAATAGGTATTTATAATCAAAAGTGCTGAAATTGAAAGTGCATTTAAACCAAACAAACGCTCTACTTTACAAAACCATAATAATTTAACCAGTTTAAGTTTAAAGCTTAAAATAAGCTTTTTAAAGGTTAAAGACTTGTTTTAAAACATAGTAGAGTTTCAAGCCTTTTGGGTTAGTTTATAATAGATTTTTAAAGGGTTTAGTAAAAACTGCAGATTTTGGCAGGTTTGAAAAAATATTAAATTAATTTAATATGTTACTATGTTTCCTTATGTTTTTAGGGAGTGTTGAGATTAAAGTGCCAAAATTAAAACTCCTTAATTGTCTGAGCAAAAGCTCCTTTTTTGCTCCTTTCAAAAGCATTATAGAGTTTACTACCTCAATTAAAATATTTATTAAAACTAATAAATTACAGTAAGAAGCACTTTGAATTTCAGATTCTGTTAAAAAACAATATTTTTATTAATAATTTATATTCTTTTTTTATTAACCAAAAAATACTAACTTTGAGTCATCTAGATGCCCCCTAAGTCAACTCCCATCAACCCAAAGAAGGCCACCCCTTCCAGATCCAAGAAGCCTGGCCCCAAGATCACCAAGAAGGCCGCCAAGGCCACCAAGAAGACCCCTGAGCCCTCCCCCTCTTCAGAAGAGGAGCCTTCTGAAGAGGAACCTACCCCCAGCCCCTCTAAGAGCCCAACTGGGCACAAGTTTGTCTACAGCCAGGCAGATGAAGAGGAGACGCCTCCCCACATCTCTGAAGAATAACATGAAGACATGTACAACTCTGAGATGCTACACCAACTGAGGATGGCCTTCAGACCTGGGATATCCTTAAAGTACAAAATATTTGTAACTATGAAGAGGAGTTCCAACTGCCAGATGTCCTACCCATCTCCTTCCCAATAATGTCCTCTAAGGGCAATGCTGGGTTCTACCATGATGGGTTTATGTTTAAGTGTAATGATGAGCAGAAGCACTTGGTGCTTCATCATTACAAGTGTGAGGGGCCTTCCTGCCCCGCCTGTCTAACTACAACTGGGTTTACCCAGTTTAAGAAGCTGAACAATCAGCACATCTGCCTGGAACCAACTGGGGTATATCAGAGCCTAATAAAGTGGTACCTGCGCCAGAGACAGCCTTTCAACAGGGGCTTATTTCACAGGAGATAGTCACTAGGGCTATTCACAACTTGACCAGTTTCCAAAAGATAGCTGTTGATACTTTTGGATCCCTTCAAAAGTATGTGAGTGATAATCACCAGAAGTCTGAAAATGTGGGCAGAAGTGCCACCTCCCTTCTTGAACTGGATATACCTAATGAGCTCAGAGTCACCTCCAAGGATGAAAAGTTTCTCCTTCATGAGGATAATCCTTATGAGCATAAAAAAACCATCTACTATACCACCCAGGAGAACCTTAAGAAATTGATGGCTTCCAATATCTGGTTGGCTGATGGGACCTTCTCATCATGCCCTAAGATCTTTTCCCAGCTTTGGTGCATACATGGGAAGTATGGTGATAAGTATTTACCAATGGTTTACTTTCTGATGTCAGGACAAAATGAGGATGACTATATTCATGCCTTGGAGATTCTAAAGGGGAAGCTGGATCTCCTTCCCCCTACTGATGCCCTCACTTCTACCCCAAAGAGGAAGAAGTCTAAAACCCCAAGCCTGTGACAGAAATCACTGGATAATATAAAGCCGTTTCTAAATGATGGGGAATTGCCACCCAAATCCACATATAATTGATGATTAACCACCAATGCAGCTTTAAATATCTTTTTGTGAAATTTCCAATTGAAACTCCAGGATTAAGTAGAACAATCAATCCTAACCAGAGTAAACCAAGATAAAGAACCTGGGAAAGCATCAATGCATCTTCAGCGTAGAATTCTGAGCATTAATAAAGTGACACAATTTTCATTTTCCAGAATGGGGGGAGGAGCTACAAAATTGGCTGGCATGAAATTAACATTTTGCGGCGCCGACAACAAAGTTCCAGATGCTGGGCCCCATCTTCCTGAAATGATTCTGTTCAGAATCAGATTGTACGGGATATTCCGCAACAACTTGAGCACAGAATGCATTTTTAAAATTTAAAATTAGAGCTTGGGATAATTGATTTTTATTGAGTAAATTTAGAAGGACACAACTCTTAGAGTTGAACAGGGAAAATTATTCAATATATACCAGAAAAATTGACTAAGTAATACTACCTGAGTCTTGATCTCCTATTCCTTTGGCATCTTCAAGCAAGTATCTAGACCAGGTTGCAAAGAACCCTTGTGTGACCAGTTTCTGACAACCATGCCAATTAATGAGCTTATATTAGGTGACCCTCATATTACGTCAATTTATCAACGTCAGTTAACAAGGGGGGGCTGGTTTCAGCTGGCAAACAGGAGCAGCTGTGACCCATTTTCAATTGACTGTTTGGTTTAAATCCATTAACTTGGTCAATTTGATATAGGTTTTCTGGCCTTCTGTGCCTTCTTACTTGGACAGACAATACCTGGCATTATGGAACTTATTGTGACAGGTAAGGTGCATATCCTGCAACAGCGTCTTTATGCTCTTCATAGAGGAAAGTATAGCTTTATGGGCCTTGAAGTGAAGACACAGAAGCTGGTTAACTTTTAGGGCTTTAGCGCAAGCCATGTAAGCTTCATGTGCGGTCAATTGTCTGCTCGTTATCAGTTGCTGTCCTTCTATGTAGAATCTGTCTGCAAACTCAGCTAGTGTCTCCTTAGGTTTGAAGGCAATGTGCATGAAGGCGTCCTTCTTTACTTCCAAACTAAGTTCACCACCAAATTTATCAATCAGAAGCTGCTTCATATCTTCCCACGTCTCAATGGTGGGCAGTTCAGGCACAACTACCTCCTGGCAGGTCGGGTGTAGACAGGTCAAAATATGTTCCTTCTTAACCTCATATGATGCTTGTCTCATGGCAGTTTCATAGATAGTTAGGAAAGCTGCAATGGTCAAGGTTCTGGGATCAAAGACTTGTTTAAAAGTAGGCTTGAAGTGTACTTTGGGAGTTGGGCCACCATTGTTGCTATTGATTATGTTTATGCGCAGCAAAAATTCTGCTTTAGATTCAGAGGGGGGCTGTCTAGCCTACAGCTGACAAACACTTTCTTCAAGGGTAGTCATGATCTCAACAGCGCGGGCACCCATATTGCTAGCTTGAGTGGTCTGTTGTTCAGCAACATCTAGGCGTTGACCTTGGGAGATCACTATTGTGGAGAGCTCAGCCAGTTGAGAGGTAAGGGATGGCCCCGCTGAGAGGCAAGGGGTGAACCAGTTGTTCACAGAGTCAATCAATTCACTCATCTCTTGTACATCTCCATCCAGCTCAGTAAGGTCCCTCTTCAGATGATCCACTTCATTAGCTAGGGCAATTAGTTCCCTAGCGCATTGGATTCAAGGGGCTCCTGGTAAGCCAGGGCAGCAATCATCTTCATCCACAGTCCCCACTGGACTAGCAGCAATTGCATCATCCTGCGTAAGGCACAAGCTACTGCTGCAGCTCAGCTACTTGGGTAGTCAACTCAAGCACCTGGGGATCAGGTTGAGGAGTCTCAGTAGGACGCCCTTGACTGTGAGTAGTTGTATGTAGCTCCTGAATAGCATCCCATATTTTCTGCTCTCTGTCCACCAAGTCATCCAAAGGGGAAGAGGGCGGAACATCTGGCTTGGGCGTAGATAATTAATTCATTTGACTCTGGAGCTTGGCTATAGCAGCAGCAGTGGCAGCTCTCTCTTGACCAAACGCTATACAGAGGTCATTAAGGCTGTTAGCAGCAAAGTCTGCTACCTGCTGTAGTTGCTCAAATAAATACGTGCTGAAAGCATTGAGCTGCTATACAAGTTGTTCAAAGTCGGAGAGATAAGCGTTCAAGGTAGAATTGACTTGAGTTTGCCAGGGTTGTTCTAGCTGGTGAAACTTGTGTAGACGCTCCCTGACATATTTGGGGATGGACTGGCACATTTTTTTGATAGAATTAACCAAACATGTCTGGGAGGTAACAGAGTCACGTTGATTGTCAGATACCAAGGAAAATAGGGAATGGATCCACTGTTGGTAGGCAGCAAACTGATCCCATGATGAGTAACCATAGCTTGTAGAGACGAGATTTATTGGACGTGGAGCCCCAACACCATCTAATGGTGGGTCAAGGCAGGCTGCACAAAGGACAATAGTAAGTGCTCAGCGGAGTCAGACATTGAGAGGAGATGCTGTGGAATTTGAGGAGCCACAATCAATTTGTAGTATTCAGCCCAACTGAACTGCAGCTGAAGGCGAGGGATGCCTCCTTCACGGGCTATCCCAAGGGCTACAGTCATGACTTGTTCTAAGTCAGGGGTACCCATGGGGTAAGCAACTAGGCGGGGACCATTCCCAAGGTTCAGTACAGTAGGGACAATAGGCGGGTTGGCAATATCTTCCTCAATAGGAGGACTGGTAATTTCAGGTGAGTTGGCTCTTGTATAAGCAGAGGCAAAGGACCTGAAAACGTGGATGCAAAAGGGATAAACAAGGGGCTTACAGCCCCTGTGTGAGCACCATTTTTGTTGTGTTCTGAGGCGCAGCACAGACACACAACGGGAAATCCTAACCTTAGGATTGGATTTGTACTAAGTCTTGGTTAGATGACAGGGAAGGCTGTGTGATTACCTTGCGGCCCTGGAAGAATAATTTCTACTAGTTGTGGCTAGAGAGAGGCGCAGAAGTACTGAAGACACAATGGCAAAAATTTGAATATAACTTAATTTTATTGGTGAATTAAAGGAAAGGATATATAGTGGTTGATGATACCACAAAACACTACCAGGATGGTAGGATCATTTGCCACAAGCATGAGTGGGGAAAGTGAGATGTGCAGAGTCAAGAAACCAAAAAATTGTATTTCCTGATTCAGTCATCAACTCATTTTGAGAGGCAAAAGCAAAAGTGAGATATTTGTCTTCAAAATGGCCCACTGAAGGCAAAATCAAAACATGGTGAATAGCGGTATTCACAACAGGGCAGAGATGGTCACGGCTGATGCTCTCTCTATACTATGTCATCCTAGAGAGGGTCACCCTGACCACCTGGACCCTGACTGGCCAAACCTGTACAGCACTGAGTATAAAATCAAAAGGAAAGACCCTGCAACACATCAACTGACCCAAAATACATTAGTAAGGAACAAAAAGTATTTCCATGTATCAAATGGCACTGTATACCAAATCATTAAAGACAAAAACATCCTCTACATCCCACTTGCACAAAGAGTTGACACCATACTAATAAATCACTGCCTACTAGGACATAAAAAGGCTAACAACCTATATATCACACTGAAAGAGATAGTATGGTGGCCCAACCTGAAGCAAGACATAATCAATGTTCTAAAAAGTGTACAGTATGTGAAAAATACACCAGCACCAAACCGCCACAGACAACAGTTAACCCAGTACCAGACCCTGAACCATTCAAGGTTTGGGGACTGGACGTAGTGGGCCCTTTCCCAGAAGAAAAAAAACAACCCAACACTTCTTAATTATAGCTATCAACTTCACCACACGCTGGCCCATCTGCTGGGCAACAAAGGATCATAAAGCAGAAACCATCAACTGTTTCATTAACAAAGCAATCATAGCCAACTACGGCACTCCAGACTACATCATAACTGATGAAGCAACCAAGTTATCAGGTCACGTAGTTAATGACAACTTAAAATCCAAAAACATTAAACACTCCACAACCTCTTCATACTGGCCACAGGCCAACAGCAGCGTGAAACGCCTTGACGGCAGCCTTATCAGGACCCCAGAGAAAATAATGAATGGCAAAGCCAAAGACACCTGGCCACTGTTTGTGAAACATGCATTACTAGTATCCCGAGTCTGCACCAACCAAGGGACAGGCTAATCATTGTTTGAGCTAACCTACGGGTACAACCCAGAAATAATCACCTGTAACAAACAGCCATACATAAATATCCCCTGGGGAAACTCCCCACAGTAGAATAAGCACCTGATCTACAACATATCCGCCTAAAAGCTAAAATAGCAGAAATAAAGAGGTTTAAAATCACAAAAGGTACCCTTCACAGAGGAACCACTTCCCATCAATTCCCCTGTCTAGGTTCTGGCTGGCAACAGAAAGAAACTAGACCCGGTACACCAGGGACCTGGAGGAATTTCAAAGTACAGACCAGATCGCAACCCCTACCTAGTAAAATTCCAAGGTGCTAAACCCCCAACTATCAAGAAATATCACAGAACCCGTCTCTGCCTCAGTAAAGAAGAGCACTTGAACAGACTGGTTCCAGCTAGCAAACAGCTCCAGGAGCATCAGGCAGCAGCCGTGAAAATGAAGCCCCTCCTGATGCACCAGAGTAGCCCCTTAAGGGGGGTGTCGAGGGTCTGGATGTACAAGCATTCTGGCTACCACCAACCTACTTAACATCCAGCCATTGCCTGATTTGGTCCCCTTCCAATATACTGTTTGACATACTGAGAATGGCAACCAAGCAATATCACCTGACTGTCCAAGTATCCAGTGGCTCGAACCCATCTCACACATGACCAACCCCTAGGTTCAATCCAACTAAATCCCTGTCACAGTCAAGTCTATATAAGTCTAAAGTATTATCCAATAAAATATACTTCTCTTCTTTCTTAATTCCATATTTGATGCTTCCCAAAAAGGTGCTCTTTATCAGAGGGTTGATCTACTTCCGGGGTGGAAGGGTGAAGATACTTGCAACCTGTTTAGGTGGCAGCTTGGGGGTTCTTCTTTATGTCAAACAGACATCAATCTGTAATAAATAACTATTGAATCTTAAACAAAGGGGCAGCTTTGGGTTTCTGGCCAAGAGTCCTTGGAAATCAGACCCGGGATGCATTTGGATCGGCGCAGTTAATTTTTATTCTGGATAGCGTATGTATGGTAAGGTTGACCTTGGCTGGCGGGGGTCTATTTAACGGGACGGCCTAGGTTTGCAGTTCGTTGACCGGCTCGGGATGGGTTTCCAAGTACAGTTGAATTTTTTAGCTGGTGGCGATTTGTTGAAGCCGTGGGGTGGGGATCGATGTAGGTCTTCTGGGGGATCTATGGGTCAAGTGGATCAGCTGAACCTGAACTATTGCATCTTTCGTTAGATATGACGTCATAAACCGGGTTGAAGCTGGCGGCACGGTTTCCTAGGCGGGTCTAGCTAAACCAGCTTTTCGGCAGGGGAATTATTTCAGAAGGGGTTTGTAGCTGTTATCGGGGTAAAGCTTGGGTGCGGCATAGCATATTTATTCCCTCCAAAGATGGGGTTAATGAAGTTATTTGATGGCTCTTCATCCCCGGTTTCACTAAACTGCAGAAGGGATAGCATTAAACCTAATATAGATGCTAACAACTTTATGGCTTGGAGCCCTCTGAGATAGGTTGATTCAGGATTTGAGGTTATAGATGCAGATTGACAAACAAAGATCTCACGTGATGGAATCGTTGGGATCAGATAGCATAGATTTTTTAGTTGGGCTTGGCAAGGGAAATGGCTGGTTTACAGGTGATGGATTTACTGAGATCCGTGTATCGAGGCCTTTATAACCCATAGTTTAGATTGTGATTAAAGAAACTTGTTGAAACTTGGGTTCCATGATTTTAATCGAGTGGACGAGTGAGATATTGTTTGGTATTTACAGTTGATTTTGCGAAAATTATGGGTGTTACTTGTGCTACAATGTCGCTGAATTGTATGACGCAATTAAATGTAGTAAACTGTGTAATAGCATAATGTGATGTTTACATTCCAATATCAATTTAATCTTCAGATAATTCCTTTAATAAAATAGTAGGTCCGGTAGTTTCACTACTTCCTGATTTAGCTGCTATAACATTATTCTAAAAGCATCAATAATCTTTGCTTTGATTCTAGCAATAGCTAGAAGATCTCATTCTAATGACTAGAGACTTTAAAGTCTTTTAAACAATTTTATTTTCAATTGAATTATGTTACTATGGATGTTTGATATACATTAGGCCAATGGCTATTAAAGCGATATAGTAGATGAAATCTATTTGTACTTATTCACATTATTTATTTTTTGATTACGAGTTAACGTGGTTGAAATCAACCTTGCACTTTCCATAATTGCAATAAGC
This sequence comes from Entomophthora muscae, assembly GCA_014839935.2. Lineage (NCBI taxonomy): Eukaryota > Fungi > Entomophthoromycota > Entomophthoromycetes > Entomophthorales > Entomophthoraceae > Entomophthora > Entomophthora muscae. Next base: position 196,263 of record QTSX02000155.1, read on the forward strand.
CTTTATTTTAATTGAAACCCAATAGCTTTTCAATTTTCATAGCCATAAATCTTGTACCGGATAAGGAGGATGTACTTGTGGAAGTATTAGTACAAACACACGGGGGAAATTAAAGAAGATAGTTATGTCTTTATTGAATTTAGAAGAGTGATATATAGCTTGATGGTAGGTCACATATCATCCATGTAGATCATGGGATTCAAATGTATGATCCTCGTATAATACCTGGATGTGATGGCTGGTGCCACCGTTTACTCGGCAATTGAGTCATTTCTCTAGAAATGATTTTCCGAGAGGAAGCAATCGAAGATGTTGCGAATGTGAACTAATTTATACTTCTGATTCAATACCAACTAGCCAACACATTGTCTTTATGATTACTTGTTAGCTATGTTTATATGCGATATCCCATAGTAAATCATTCCATGCTAGCGATTTAGCTATCGTTTTATTACCATTGTTAAACGCATCCTAATCTAATAATGCTTTACAAACCATTGATTATTTAGGGTGCCTGTAAGTTCACCACGGCATCTAGAGGGTTTAAACCCTTGAAAAGTAGTTTGTATACTTCTTCATTCTTTTCATTATCAAGGCATAGACCATAATCTTACATAGAGATGGTTTGAATTATTTTTAATGCTTTTGAGAAAAGCCAGTACTTATGAATTGGGTGGGATATTGAAGCTGGTAAGTTTCGCTATCTTATCTCGGCGGATAGTCGACTTGAAAACCAGGCTGATGAGCAAGCGGATCCATCTACGATTCAGGGCGGTATTGAGTTCGCTTGATTCCGAGAATAGGATAGCAAGCGAGTTGGTTGCCAATTGTGATGCAATGGTGGAATTAAGAGATAAGATTGAAAACGCTTGGAGTGGACGGATAAATAAGGCCAGATGGGATATTTAAGCAAGTAGCGTTGAACTTTGCAGGCGAGATGAGACTAGCTTGCTTATTCAATTTGGTTTCGGCCCAGGGTTCACTCCTTAAGGTCATGCTGCATATGGACTATGGAACAATGTCGCACATCAAGCCTCTCCTCGAAGTTGGAAATGTTTTGCGCAAACGAAACCACACGGTGGTGTATGCTGTGGCGGAGCAGTATGTCAAGTTTAACAAGGGTTATAACTTCCCTGTCGTCTCCCTGGGAAAGTCCTTCGACGACATGGAACACCTCGAGGCGCAGATGACAATGTATCAAGCGAGTCACCAGGAGCCGGATGCCGGTAGGCTGTTGGAATCTTTGGGACGTGTCTTTGTTGAATCATACAAAGTCATCTATCCGCAACTGAGCAAGGCAGTGGATCAGGAGCGGCCTGATGTGATGATTTGCGATTTCTTCTCGCCAGCCTGTCGTGACGTGGCCTTGATGAAGGGGATCCCTTTGATCACAGGCCTGCAGAGCATTGACGGGTTTGGTATTTCCCCCACGCCCTTCATTACAAACTCACTGGTGTATGGCAGCATCACCACTGACAATCTCAGCTTTACGCAGCGGTTTATCGACGCCATCTTCGTCAAAGGAAAGATGATTTACAAGTTTCTTCCTTCCACGAATGAAATGAACAGGGTTAGGAAAAAATTCAACGTTCCTTCTTCATCCCTGCCGCTTGGGGATTTCTCAACAACCCTTGGCATTGCAAACACCTTTGTTGGCTTTGAGCCCGCAACCAATATCCCACCCAACCTACGCCTGATTGGTCCCATCCGATCCAATTCCTTCCCATCCCTCACAGCAGATTTACAGCTATTCCTTGATACCCATCCTCGCACGCTTTACATTGGCTTTGGTTCCCTGTCAATTCTTTCTACCCAAGAAGTCACCAAAATCCTCACTGCCGCGTTGCTTGCTCTTGGCGAGGGTTCAATTGACGGCATCATCTGGGGTCTTGGAAAAACATCCCTCCGCGCTTTCCCCCCTGCCCTCCACTTGAACCACTCCGAATTATCCCGAGAGGAAATCCTGGCCAGCTCCCATATCCGGATTCTCCCGTGGGCACCCCAGACTGCCATCCTCAACCACGTGAACACGCGGGTATTTATCTCCCACGTCGGGCTGGAATCGTCGTACGATGCCATCTTTTCCGCAACCCCAGTCCTCTGCATGCCCATCTTTGGCGACCAGCCGCGCAACGCACGCAAGCTAGTGGATGCCGGAATAGGAAGGTATATCGACCGAATCCACGCCACCCCCGCTTCCATTGCCGGCCAAATCAACCACATCATCCTCGACCCCCAGGGGACCATCGCCGCCAACCTGCGCCGGATGAGGATCCTTGCCCAGAGCGGCAGCCGCCGCATAACCCTCGGTGCCGATACCATCGAAGAGTATGCCTACACCGCCCGTATCTGCCGCCCCACTCAACCACACCACCCAAGCGAAATCCCCTGCGAGGCCAAACATCTCATCCCCAAGAGCCGAGGCATGACGTTCATCCAAGCCAACCTAATCGATATCTACCTCGCCGCACTCCTCTTATCCGCAACTTCCCTTGCCCTTGCCGTATACGTTGCCAGAATTAGCTTCATTCATCTCCTCAACCGATCCCATCTCGCCCATCCCAAAATAAAGCCACAATAAAGATATACAGCCCCGGAAAGTTGGCTAGCAACTGATAAACACGATTCTAGAAAAACCTGGCTCGCTTCCAGGTAAGTTTCAATAAATTATTTAAATCGACCAGGTCACCTTGATACATCAGCACCCTAGAGTTAATAATCACTACGTTTGGTGTTGAGAAAACAATAAATCTCTTCAGATCGAACTGGAATATCGGAGAATCTATACCGATCGGTAATATTTTCCAGTTACTTCTGGTCGGGGGGATCTTTTTTGCACAGGATCGGTTTATCCATCTCAACCACCGTATCGTCTGGACCTAGACGACCTCTACCAAGTTCTACCGATCTACGTATTCATCAGAGGTCTTAATAGCAACAGTACCCATGTCAGCAGTGGCCATACCAGCACCTTGTCGGTATGTATGGCCACTATCGACCAGGAAAGGGAATCCCCCCAAGGAGCTTGCTAGTCACATGAGCTCAATCCACATCTTTAGCGCTCAGAGGCCCAACCCCAGAAAACATGACAAGATCATGGCCATTTTAAGCCAATCTAACACCAAGCTAGACTAAATTTCCAGTCCAGCCCAGCTCCCCCATCACTCTCACCGATAGAGGTCTGATTTCTTTGCCAAGCTAGATACACACCGTAAAGCGTCAACACGGTTAAGCATAACCTATTTTTGAACGAAACCGATACACTTACAATTTAAATATTGATATGGGCTTAAATATATGGGACATTATTTTTCTTGTTATGCCTAGGCGCCAGATTGGTTATTTTATAACTTAATCACATTATTCATATTCAAATTATTCAGAAAGAGTAAAATACAATCAATCCCAAATATTTAATTGATCTTGGGCTTGGGTGATTTTTTAAAAAATAATTCATTGATTTTATAATTGAAAATTGCAACTTATAGTACTACTGAAAATATCTTAAGTGCTACTACAAACCAAAAATATTTATGATGAGTTGCATGGGAGAGTAATAGCAGCCCCAAAGCTATAAATGCTATTACCCTATCTTTGGCTCATCATAAATATTCTTAGTTTGTTTCAGAAAAAAAGGTTGTTGTTTTTGAAAGACTGATAACTCTATTTAAAATACACCCTCTAGTAAGCTGCCCTACTTCATGAACTTGCCCCAATACACTACTAGCATCTTCTGATATTTTTGTTTCTCTGGTATCATCACGTGATTTCAAATGATAAAATATCTCAGAATATTCTGAGAAGCTTTCAAATGTTAAAGGTGAAGTATATAACTTCCCATCTTTCATCAAATATGAAAGATTAATGCGCAGATTTTTAACTTCAAGCTCTCTTTTTATAGGCCTAAATTTCCTTTCATAAATATAAAAAAATGCTTTTTGGGAAACAATTGAACCAGTTAAAGATGAATTGTATAATTCTTTTCTTCTTTCTTCTTTCTCACAAATATTTTTTAGATCATTAATGTTGTTAATATAAAGTACATTTTCTTTTTCCTTTAAAATTTTTGATATTACACCAAAGTGACCATCAACAATGCTTTTTCCATGGCATTCAACAAAACGGTTATATTTTATGGAACCCTTAATATATTTAGGTGCCTCTTTAAATAAGTAATATAAAAATTCATATGATCTAAAATGATTTCCATTATCTGTCCATACTTTTATATTTTTTATTTTTTTAAATCTATCTAATTTAAGAAGACTTATTAGACATTCACCTGAAAATAAAGAATCATGTGATAATATTTGAGACAAAAAATCATGATATTCATATTTAATTTTATTGTTTTCTTTAAAAACTAATGCAAACCCTAATAATGAGATTGGTTTTTTTGAATAAAAACAATTATTGGTCTCAATTGGACCACCTCCAACCTTTAAGTTTTCTTTATAATCTATAACTACAACACAAGACTCATCATCTAGTTCATTAATATCTTTTTTATATTCACAATTTTGATGAACATAAAAGTCTTGGTGCTGATTAATAGTCTTTAAGTCATTGTCTATAGATTCTGGTAATGGTAAGTTTTTACTTTCACATTCTTCCTTCTTTTTTCTAGTGAATTTTTTAAATTACAAATATTGCACATATCAGTTTGTTTTTTACTTTTTATTATATTTTTAGGGATTAATTTATAGTAAGTAGAAATTGAAACTGAAATTTCATTTTTATTTTCATATTTTCATATATTTCTTTTTTTGTTTTAAGTAGAGAGTATTTAATTTCAGTTGAGTAATTACTCATCTCTTTTTCTATATCTTTATAAATTTTTTCAGGCACTTTTTTTGTAAACTGGCTTGTTTCAAAAGAATTTTCCAGCAATTTTTTAATTATTTTTTTAGTTATTTCTTTTTTTAATGAATAGTTATTATTTTTTTGGCTTTTTTTGTTTAAGCTTACATTTTTATTTTTATTTATTTTTCTTGAGTATTCAAACTCACTTTTGGTTATATTAAACCCCATATCATTAAGCTCTTTTAAAGAGTAACTGGAAGTAACCAGAGATCGCAAGGCTGGGAGATGTTTTTGGGGAGAAGATTTCATGAGATCCTTTAAGTTTTCAATGAACTCATTGCCTTTTTGATTTTGAATAGTTGGCAGGAACTGAGCTTTCCCAAATTCAGTTTGAGTAAGGAAGTGCTTGATGAAATTATCAAGATCATCACCAGCAATAAAGAGGAATGCCTTTTTTAACATTGCAATTCTCTCTCTTTTTGTTGAAGCTCCCAAGGAAAAAAGGGTAGCATGGAAGAAGTAAATTTAACTGAGGACATGGTAGTATTTTGAATCTGTAATTAGGTCAGATCTTTGATGTGTGCCTTAATGATGGAGTAGTTATGATCAGAATGTGGTCTTTGAATTGAGTTATTTGGATTAGAAGCTTTGTGGTACTTTAGCTCTTATATACCAAGCTAAATGACACCATTCTGAAAGAAATGGTGTGATAGCTTTTATTATAGTTTGAACTTGAATTTATGTTTGCAGAAATTAATTAAATACCCAGTTTTCATGCACAAGTGATATATGTGAAGCAGCTAAGCATTATTATTACATCATATCCTCTTTGTAATCAATGCAAATCAATTAAAATGATGTATTCAGTTAATTGTAACTCTTCCGCATATTTTTAAAATGATAAAATATTAAAGAATTCCATTTAATGAATGCTCAATTTGAGGTTCGAAGCTCACTTGAACCTTAAAATCAATCTAAACAGTGATAAAAACATCCTAACTTCAAACTATCATAAAATCCTAGAGAATTGAGCTTTTTAAATAAAATAAAATGCTAAAATAAAGCTCTCAATCTTATCTTTAATTTCGTCAAATAAAAAACATCTGTTGTGTATTCAAAAAAGAGTATTTATTAGCTTTGAAGTGATCTACTTTATATCATTAGATATAATCATATAATAAAATCTGGATTATGCTCTTTTAAATTACTTTTGCTTTAATATTGAGCATAGTATACATATTAAAATTTTTACACCAATAGAAAGATAAGATTCTTAGCTTCATTTTGATAGTTTACAGTGTGAAAAAATATTAATTTTTCATTGAGTTATTAATGTTTTAAATATAAATTGTGTAATTAGTTACTTTTTCAAAATCGAACTGTGTTATGCTGCGACTTGAGCAGCATGTGCATTAGAAAATGGCCTAATCTCTAAAATAATGACCCATATATATCGTTAGGTTAATATATAGAACTAGCCTTGGTGCATATGGTAGCCTGTTAAAATAACATCTTATAAATTTATCAGCAGCACTTAATTCGGCTTCCTAACATAAATGGATTTGTGGCTAACTATGACCCCGCAATTCAAGCCCAGCCTGCTATGCAGACCACTATAGAATCTATCATCAACAGTAACGGCAACAATCAACAACATCTACACTCCGCCTGTAATTGATCCCAGGGGTGGAGTTAAGCAAATTAGTGTAGCACTGATAAGCCTAAACTACTACGCCACAACCTAAAAAAATGTCATCGTTAGGAAGCCAACACTTTGCATTTTTCTTATCTGAAGACAGCATCTTGACAGCTTGGCATAAGTGCAATGGTGAAATATCATGTTCCCACTACCCAAATATAATTTTTATTCTTAAAGGCTCTGACTATTTTTATGCTATTTTAATCTTTTATTTTATTACATGAACAAAATAACACCAGAAACAGTCATTATCTGTGGGGCTGCTTGGCTTTAATTAGGTGTACAGGGAAAAACACCGTAGATTTTTGAAAAAATGTCAACCAGGCTGATATCATCATTAATGATGTCTACACCTCTGCTAACTTACAGTGTGAATTCTGCACATTCTTGCTAACCTCCTCCATAATTTTGACACTCTTCACTCCCCGCATATAAAGCGCTTACTTTTACCTAGCAAACCTATCAAAAAATTTAACATGGTGTAATGATAACTTTGCCCCTTCCTACGTTTTGTTTTAAAGTCATTTTTCCAGAGCTTAATCCTTTGCTCTTATCTTTTCACTTTTATCTTGTTGCTTTACCCCTTGGCAAGATCCAAACTGTCCCCAGGTTCTTATTGTAAATCTTCAATAAAGACCTCAGAAGTCTATATCTTATTTAGAGTTGTTTATATTTGCTTTGCTTGGTTTTTATAACCGTTTACTCATGTATAGGGAAAGAATTCTTTCAAACAGGCCAAGGGCAGCAACTGTCCCTCAAAGGCTACCTAAGACCCAAACCAGAAGATTTCCTCCTCAACAAAGCCTGCACCCAAAACCCCTCCCAGGAAGGATCCCTCTCCCAAGCCCTCCCCTGAGCAGAGCTCAGCTCACTTCACTGGAGATCAGAAGCCAGATGGGTATGTTACCAGCCATTGCTTTTACAGCTTGGTGTCAGATAAATCCCTCACTAAGAAGCAGTGCTCTTCCAAAGAGTCCTCTCTCAAGGATAAGTCTTTCATACACAAGGAGCCTGAGAACAAGTCTCTCTTCTCCCTCCACCCAATTATTCCCATTTCTGCTCCTCTGAGGCCAATTCAAAGCTGGTTTCAGATCACTTTCCTGGCCTCTTAAATGCTTCTGCTGGCCCCTGGAACCCTCTAATAGCTCACAATATCTGTAATATGGATGGGAGCTCAAAGTTCCCAAGCACTTCCCCAGATACTTCCCTGCTGTGTTGGTTAAAGGAGCTCTGGTTACGTGAGAGATACCTACATCTTTTTTGTAACAATCAAAAGCGCCAGATCAAAAGCAAGCACTTTTCTGTCAGAACAAGTCTTGCAATGCCTGCCTCAATACTGAAGGCTGGGGAAATATAATAATTGAGAAGGGGAGCACTCCTGCAAGCGCCCTAACCACCTAATCACAAGGATGCCGGAATGACCCCCTGTTTAAAAGATCCCTACCTTGGCCCCTCTTGGCATCTCTGACCTGACCATCAAGGCCCTTGCGCACTTTAAGCTCAGCAAACTAAAGTTGGTGCCAACCCAAGAACAGCTTGCCAAGCTCATAAAAAAAGTGTACTGCCGCAAACCCCCTCTCCCAAGGCTTCAGACAGTCTCTCAGAGCTCACACATGAGCACCAGCAACTCTCAAGTGGAGTGTGCTTCCTCTTATACAATTATAGGTCATCTGTAAGAGCTGTATCATTGGGTACCCAGCTCTGCTGAGCCCATGGAGTTGAAAAGGGCATTGACCTGGTTAGTTAATGGTACCTTTGCCATTGGTCCCTGGATGCTGTAGCAGCTGAGGATGGTCCAGGCCCAGATTGACATACAGGTGATTCCACTCCCCTTCTTCCTCCTGCCTGGGCCATCAAGGCCATCTAACCCCATTCCTCTGACATCCTCTGCTAAGAGCTCGCCCTCCTGCCCTCTAACAATAATGCCAAGATGACCCATCCCCACACGGCACCAACCCCTCTGATTCTGACAAGGACTGGGCCATCCTGGATGCTAGGAAAAAGGTAAGGCTTCAAGCTCTTGGCCCACAAATATGCATTATGGACGTTGGGCCTGCTCAGTTCAATGCATGTTAGCAGCTGTTTGACCAGGGGGTGAGATTAGACTGATTGATCACAAATAATCAGGCCAATCATTGCACGCAGATCTTTATCATTCCCACGCCATATTATCAGCTGGTTATTGCTTCATTAAGCGTAGCAATTATATGCCGTATAATCAAAAGTCAGTTATAATTGATATGGTAGCTATATGCCATGTAATTGTTAGTTTATTATGATAGATGAAACAGTTATACACCGTATTATCATCTGGTTATCACTTCATTAAGTGTAGTGATTATACAGTGCAATACGCCATCTCAAAAACGCTATCTCAAAAAAATCTGAGATGGTGTTGGGATTTACATCAGCAAAATAAAAAACTTAGTAAAAATTATTAAATAGTTATTTCTACATATCAGTTTCTAATACAGCATCTCAAAAAACCCCATCACAAAAAGGCTATCTCAAATCAATATAAAAGGAGTGCTATCCAAATAAGATTTTTTGAGTATAAAAACACTGAATGAATACCCTAAAATATGCCATCACAAAAAGCTGCATCGCAGAACCGCTATCTTGGATCAAGATAAAAAGTCTGCTATCAAAATAAGGGTACCAAACTCTGCAAATCCAACTGCAAAGATATCCTGCTTTAAGCGCCCCCCTGCCGCCGCCATAAACAATTAAAGGGCGCCACTGCACCAACTCAGGAAAGACTTGGGCGCCCCCGCTGCCTTGCAAAAATCTCTTATGCTGTGGTGGTGCCTTACTTTTATATTTAGTGCCCCAGCAGTGCAAGGTTTAAATCCCCAACATACAACCTCTGCTAATCAATAATATTTCTATACATACTAAATTTAGAAGGTAACTACAATAATTAAAACTAAATATAATAAAAAATAGGAACTGAAAAGTAATAGAAAAAATAAAAAAGAGGATAGGCAAAAGCAAGTTTATGGCAAGAAAAGGAAAAGGCAGGCTTATTGGGATTGATCCCTTGTGTTGGGGGCACCTCTACGCTGATGAGCGGAAGATGTAGCAGGAGGAGAGGCCTGACGGTTGGCGGGATGGGGATGATTTGTGAAACGCTGGACAGTGATCACTGGGTGCTCATGGATGGGGATTGTATAGCAGTTGTTGTCCAGACGCTGGCGCACGTGAGCCAGGATCACCAGCGTTTGGGCCCAGGCTAACTGGGAGTTGCAGGACATGGAAGACCAGGTGCACAAGGGAAGTCAGATCTGACTAACTGGCATCAAACAGCCCCAGCCACCACAAGCAGAGAATGCAGCACCTATGGTGAAGCAGTCCATCAACCCATCCTCAATGTAGGAATAGGATAGGGATAGGGGGATGCAGAGCTGGTAAGCCAGGTAGCGGTAATGCTCCAAGCAACAACCAGCGTACCTGGGCTGGCCAGACTGACAACTCTCAGGAGGATACCACAGGAAGTATCAAGTTGCGGCAGCCAAAGGAAGATAAAGGGAAGCATTGCCAGTGGTAACGGCTTGGAGATGCACCTTAAATGTGGCTGAGAAGTAATGGTTGGTATTGGCTTGGACAGGCAAGTCCAAGGTTTGATGGAAGGAGGGGTCAGCGGCAAGCTCAAGAGCCCAAACCCAAGCTACCTCATCAATCTACTCATTGTGGATGGCAATGGTATGAACATGTTGGGCAGAAATCTCACTGAGGGCTAAGGTAGCTGATTGCAGCCCTAGACGCACCTCAGCAGCCAAACAGGAGGCATTTTATTGGCTGTGGTATAACTCCCCTTCCCAAATTGGGGTCATTGCATCCTCATCAGAATTCAGTGCCTGTGCAAAGCTGTACATTGTCTCCTCATGATGGCAGATCCCAAACTTTCTAAGAAGGGTGGGGTTTTCTACCACCACATTGTCAGAGTTGCAGCAGGCACGGAGCATGGCGGATGGGGTAGGGGGAGGTGCGCCAGTAGAGGGAAGGCGTTGAGGAAAGGGGTGCTAAGCACCAGAAGGATTACCACTGGGAGACACACTGGTGATATAAAGAGGCTCCTCAAACATGGAGTCCTCATCAAGGAAATCTCCAGCACTGGAGTTTGGTGTAGTACTGCCCTCAGAGCCAGCCACAGTGGTCGTGCAGTCCTGTTTGAAAAACTGAGAGTCACTGGCCCAAAGTTGATTCAAGAAACCAATACAAACTTAGCACGGTATTTTTTGAAAAGTGTGCCACTCCACTTTGTCCATTGAAGCCATCCTTTTGTTGTAGGCTTGGCGCATGTTGTGATCTGAGGCGCAGCACAGAGTCACTA